>PVJO010025091.1:0-23300 GCA_004026905.1 Hystrix cristata | reverse complement strand
GTGAGAGGAAAGGAAACAAGGCTTTAAGAGTCAGCCCAAGATCTAAACCCAGGTTTGAGAAGGAGGATCTAGGAAACAGCCCTCTGGCTTCTGCTCAGCACCCCACACTCAGGATCACAGCATCTTCCTCCGAGCAAGTCACTGGGATTTGGTCTCTAAATGCACAGCTGAACAAGCAGAACTCTTCGTGGGCTGTAGAACATTAAAAATTAGGGGGAAACTTACAAAGTCCTCTAAGGAGTCATTATTTTCCTATCTGTAGTGTTCTCTGCCTTTTGAAGAAGATTTTTTCACACTGCACCCAGTCTGGAGAGATGATATGAGCCTTTAATGGAGTGCATTTATTCATATGTGTCTAAGGAGACCCCTGTGATATACCACACTCTGGGCTGTGTTGGAAACTCAATTGGAGAGAAAGGAAATAAGCCCCCTCTAGAGAATGTACAGACTACTCAACAGACACATTAGTCAAATACTCATTTGTTGGAAGTTAAAAAGATACTCTTATACATTCTATACAGAAAAAAGAAGACCACGACCAGGGCAGTTTCTTGTTAGAACAAATGTTAGCAAGAATGGTAGCAACATCTTGAAACTACTGAAATAGAAAAACCAGTTATGTAGATTTCTATGATGAACAATCATATCTTGAAAATGAAGAAGAAATCATCACTTTAAATGTAAATAGAAAAAACATCCAAATTAACAGGTAGAGATAATTCATAATCAAAAGAAAAGCATAACCCTACAATTTGTTGCCTACAAAAAAAATATTTTAAATATCAAGACACAGGCAGGCTAAAAGTGAAAGGATAGAAATACTTAATATACTATCTAAGTCAAATGAAACTGGAATGAAAATTTTAATATCAGACCCTGTTAAATTCAGACTAGAGGATAGTGTCTCAAATTTTAAAAAGCCTACTTAAAAATAACAGGATTAGCATAAGTTTATAGAAACAATCAATACGAAACTGAAATGTGTGTGTACCTAATAAGAGAGCTTCAAATTACATCACAAAATAATTGATGCAACTAAAAAGGAAAATAGGCAGTTATAGTAGATTTCAGTCCTCTCAGTAATTCATAGTACAACAATACAGGAAATCAACAAAGTCAAAATTGCCTTGAACAACTCAACTGTCAGTTTGTTCTCACTGATATTATAGAATGCAGCGACAAGAGAAGGATACGTAATCTTTGAGAATACTCGGGACTTATACCAAGAAAGGCCACATTCTGGGCCATAAAATAAGTCTCAACAAATTTAAAAGAATTTAAGTAACACAAACTGAGACAAGCAGCACCTGAGTCTCCCCTTTTTCCTCTGCAAACCAAGGCGGACATGATTCGGCCTCCGGTTGCAGCACCCTTTTCCCCTTGCTTCTCTTTGCTTCTTCTTGGCCCACAGAGGATAGAGCAGGACTAGTTGCCTTTTGCCTCAGTGTCCTCCCACCACCCTTGAGGCTGTTCGCAGCCCTTCTCCAAGCCACTCTAACACAAGGTGTAGCTGGGCCATCAGCCTCAGCGCCGTCACCTACTCCCACCACTCCAATCACTGGAGAAGCAGAGGAGGAAAGCAATCACCCTAGCGTGGGAGAGATCAGGGAGGGATCCAGACCCATTGATAATATCCCCAATGCCCCCCCACCATGAGTTGTGATTAACACCTCCTTAAAATTCTCCAGTTTGAGCCCTGCCATTTTCACTGAGATGTGACACCTGTCTGTGAAACAGCTTGAGTCTCCCTGGCACTTTGTTGAGCCAGCTGCCATGACAGCTGGGGCTGTACTGCACTCCACACCCACTTGAACCAATCATCAGGTTCAAATTTTAGCTGCTATATAAGCACCACTCCCAGCTCATTTCTCAGTTTAGTCTAGGAAGCCTCTGTCTTGCTAAACCCTTAGAGCTCTTCCTTAGAGCTCCTTTTAGAGCTGCCAGAGGGGTCTGTGCTTGACATCTCTCAAATTGAGCGAACTGATCTCACTTGCTGCCCCATAGGTCCGGATCAAGTAAAGCCGCGCGTTGGTGGCCCTGTAATTCTGCTTGTGATTTATTTCTCAGGTAGTTTGGGCTTGCAAGTTTCTGTCCATCTTCTTGGAGCTCTTATCCTGAGTAGTGTGGGCAGAGTGGTCGCTTTAGACAAAAGGACAATCAACACTAAGAGCTGTAAACCCTGAAGAGTTGCAGAGACCAGCCACCCATGAAAATCAGCAGCAGAGCCCTCTAGTGGCGATGTCCACCAACTGCATCCAGCCTTAATTGGTTTGACCAGGGCATCAGGGCCACCAGCAGAGCCGAACTTGCCTGCCTTATGATTTCTATCAGAATCAAGCAAAAGAACCATGCACTGATTGGTGACAAAGTATTTTCTCTGACCACAGTGGAACTAAAGGCAATAACAGAGAGATATCTGGATAATACCCAAGTATTTGCAAACTAAATGATTTCTTTCAAAATAACACATCAAGTAAAAAATCAAAAGAAAACAAAGCATTTGAATGCAATGAAAATATAAAACATCAAAATGTTGGGAAGTTTTTAGAACTGTATCTCTGCAGAAAAAAAGGTTCATTTCAAATATCTAACTTTATCTGAAAAGCAAGAGAAAGTTGCTCTGGGGTTCTCCGCTGGGAATGGAATTAGATGTTAGTTTTGAAATCTACTTCTATCTCTCACCAGAGGTACATAATGATAGGAAGCAATCAGCGATCCCATCCACCAATGTGAAATGGTAGAATCACTTAGGAAGAAAAGCTTCTTAGAAACCTGAACATGCACATACCCTCAGACCAAGCACACCATTTTTTACCCAGGAGAAACAAAAACATGACTACAATTGTGCACAATTTTTCAGAAAAGCTTTATTCCAAATATCCAAAAATAAGGAGCTATAAGCACCAACAGGCAAATGGACAAATTGAATGTACTGCAGTCATAGAATTTAATGACAACCAAAAATAAAAATAGTCTGACTACTAACACGTACAACAAAATGAATGAATTTTAAAACTACTGTGCAGGAGAGAGGCCTGCTGCAAAAGAACTCAGGCTGTACAATTCCTTAGCATGAAGTTCTAGAGCACACAAAACTGCCCCAGGGTAGAAAACCAAAACCCTAGACTAGTTATAACCTCAGGAGTGGGCAGGTCAGGGACAGGTTAGAAGCTACCGAGTGAGATTTTCTGCAAAAGTACACATATTTATGCATTTCATTGTTTGAAAAATTTAATCTTAAAAGTAAAAAAACCTATGAACAAAAGTGGAACTCTAACAATATTCAGAATTACTGAAAGAGAAATAAACTGATGTTTGCAGTTTGCTCTGAAATGCACAATATAAGATAAATCAATGGATAGAAACATGAGTAAATACGTAATGAATCAAGTATGATAATAAAAATTTGGACTGTGGGTGATAGATGCAGCAGTGTCCCCTGCAAGGATATGTCAACTTTGCTGTGATTAAAACCTTTCATGGTAGTGCTGGGGATTTAGCTCAGTGCTTAGAGTGTTTGCCTCGCAAGCATGAGGCCCTGAGTTCAATTTCCGGTACCAAAAAAAAAAACCTTTCATGGTAAAACATTATGGAAATTATAACGCTAGCTATAGAGTGGAAAGCACAGCTGAAGAATGGATGCAGGAGACTGGGTAGAAGATATCAGGGCATCCGGTGAGGCAGCAGGGTTAGAGTGAGAGACAGAAAGAGCGTCAGGCCTAGCAGGCTTTTGGGTTAAATGGTCAGGCTTTAGGATGGCTTGTGCAAAGCAGTTAGGAAAGAAGTCAATAAGATTTTGCAGCCAGACAAGTCTAAAAGATGGACACAGAGCTGGATATCTGCTGAGTGAGGCCCTGAAGACTCTCAGGCCCCAGTGGTAGCTGGGCATTAGCCAGGTAGCTACAGCGATGAGATAAGATTCAGGTGAGAGGCACAGAGAGCTGTATATTTGGGTATGCCTGACAAACAGGAATGACTAATACAGAGTTGCCTGAAGGAGAGGAGAGAGGAAAAGTCAGTTCTGCAGGAAACCATGAACACCAGAATTCAGAGGACAGAAGCAGAAGACAAATAATAAGGAAAGTGAGAAGGAGAGAAACTCCAAGAAAGAATGTTGCAAAAGTTTCTATAAAAAGCAAGGAACCAGAGAACATTCTTTACTACAATGGCAAGTAGCTGGAGATGGCTGGAGATGGTGCTGCTCTTCCCTGAAAGGGATAAATCTTAAAAAAGCGTCTTCTCTGCAGGCCACAAGTATGCAAGGCTGACTCGCACACTTTCTCGCCTTTTAGTGATGCTCAGATCACACATCACAAACAAAGTGAGGAGAAGCATTTCTTACGTTCTCACTCAGTTCACATCAAAAGGAGCATGTCACATCTGGGTCTATGTAACTTTCTCCAAAGCAGGATATGCAGAGACGCCCCTGTCAGAAAAGTAGGACTCAGCCGTGGGCACGGCAGGTCTGACATCACTCTGAACCTGTAGCCTCATCCTAAAATAGAAAGTGGACAGTGACACCTCCCAGAGAAAGCTTCAGTGCTGCTCCTGGATGCACGAGCTGGTGAACATGAGCCAGGCAGGTGCCAAAGGGAGGGGTAATGAGCAGACCTGCTAGCCTTGCTCTCCCAGATAGCTGCTGGCTCTCCCATGTTCCGTCCTGTTTCAGCCCTCACAACATCCATCCTCAGGCCTTAGGAGATCTGAATGTCAGGCAATGGAATGCTAGTAGCTCTATGGGAAGCACAATAGTAATAAATCTATCACATAAATTAACATTGTATTCCTTTCCCCAGTATCAGATTCCAAGACATACACTGAAATTTGCTGGCTGATGCTTGAAACAATCCACACGTTCCCTTGCCCTCCTTTACTTGATGTGGGGAAATACTTTCCTGAGGGCCAATTTGACATCCTTGTTCCGCAGAGAGTAGATGAGGGGGTTCAGCGTAGGGCTGACTGCTGTGTACATCAAGGTAACTACCTTGCCCTTTTCCATGGATGAGCCAGAGACTGGGAGGATGTAGGTGTAGATGGCGGTGGAGCAGTACATGCAGACCACAAGCAGGTGGGAGGAGCAGGTGGAGAAGGCACGCCTCTTGCCTTCCACAGATCGGATGCGCAGGATGCTGGCGATGATGAAGCTGTACGACACCAAAGTCATGAGGAAGTTCAACACACCAAAATAAATATCTGCCATGACGATCATGATGGTATTCAGGGTGGTGGGGCTGCAGGAGAGCAGTAGCAGTGTGGGGACTTCACACAGAAAGTGATGGATTTGATTGGAACCACAGAAATGGAGCCGTACCGTCAGGCCTGTGTGCACAGATGTATTGACCACACCGATGATCCACACGCTGCCCGCAAGCAGGATGCAGATGGGCCAGCTCATGTGCGTGCTGTAGTGCAGTGGGCGGCAGATGGCCACATAGCGGTCATACGCCATGACTGTGAGCAGCAGCAGCTCGGCCCCCAGAAACCATGTGAAGAAGAAGAGTTGGGTCATGCAGCCCCTGTAGGAGATGGTGCTGCCTTTAGCCACCAGGCCCTCTAGGAGTTTGGGGAGGACAGTAGATGTGCAGCCGATGTCTAACAGGGCCAGATTTGTGAGGAAGAAGTACATTGGGGTGTGGAGGCCTGGATTCAGGCTGATAGCCACGACGATGAGGGCATTTCCTGCAAGAGCCATGAGGTAAAGAAGGAGGAAGAAGGTCCAGAAGAAAGGTTGGAGCTGAGTGTTTGCAGAGAAAGTCTGCAGGACGAACTCTGCTACGTCCGTGTGGTTATTCCCTGCCATTTCTGCCTGACATCTCCGGGCCTGGTGGACGAAGTACAAGGTGAAGGATGGCCCGTTCTTTGGCCGTGGGTCTTGCAGAGGTTGGAAATGTTTTCACTGGGCACCTTTGCTGTAGAAAGCACATAATTAAGATGGTTATTTAGTTCCTGTACTCTAGAGAGCTTCAGCCCGCCACTCTGAGTATAATGGTTCACAAAAGTGACTCTGACATGTTTATGGCAGGAATCATCCCTCTCTAAGCCACAGAAAGTGCAGCATGGGTCTCTATTCACTTTGCCTTTGAACATGTCCTGTGTTATCCCAAGACGCAGAGCTCACTGTGCACACCACGTGCAGGACCGAGCGGAGCAGGCAGAGGACCAAGCCTCCTACTGGGCAGGGACCCTAGAGAGGATGCTTCACATCAGCCCGATGGCACAGCGCCATTCTAGGTCCCAATCAAATCCTTCTGTGTGAAGTCCTCACATGCTACTGCTCATGAGCCTTGTCAGCTGGGGTGGGCTAGGCTTCAAGGGGAGGTTGATGGAGGTGTTCTTGATGGGGAGGGACAAGCTAGGAATCAGATGGGGTTCTGGTTGACTGAGGAGGAGCTGGGACATACAAAGCTCTGGCTCTTTGGTGACCAGATCTGTGGATCAATGTAAATGCAATTCTTTCTTAGAAACCACAGATGCCTCTCTCTGCCCTGCCCCCATCCCAGCTCCTGTGGGCACGACAGACACCTCTGAAGTGAGCAAGCAAGCAGGTCATCCCTTTCCCCTGTGCCGAATGAAGGCTGCCCTTCAGTGGGTGTTGGGCTATGCCACGGAGGGGTACCCCAGGCAGGACTGCACTCAGGCTCACACCAGGCCCCAAATCTTCCAACTAATGTACCACCAAGCTCCCAAGCCCATACACCCTAACACCCTCCTGACATGCTTCTGCCATTACCCATCTCTGCTCACCCAGACCCTCTAGGGCGAGATAGGGCCAGCTCAGCCAAGGAGCAATCGGATCAACAAACATCAGGATTGAAAGTACTACCTTCCTTTCTGTACCTGTATGCAAGCCCAGGCATCCTTGTAGAAGCAGGAGACCGAGGCTCCTGAACCTGCCTTGGACACTTACATACATGATCTATGGGTGCACATCAATGTGAGTACGTCCTAAACAAGGAGGCCTGTCTCCGCCCACCTGAATAGATGCTACTGCTTTACAGAGAGGTCAAGCCTTGTCTCCCTACAAGTGAAGCTGGAGAACAGAGCTTCTCTGGGATTTGACAGCTCTTCCCGTGGTGGTTTTGACCCGCTCCCTTACAATAGTGCTGAGCCACCCACTTACAAAAGAGCTGAGCCACATACATACACTCAAGGGTGTGGGACTCATCTCTGCAGACCCCAACATTGGTGAGTGAGTATCCCTGCAGGTCTCTGCAGGGACTGTCCAGCACCTACACCATGCATGTGGCTTCTCAGCAAATGGCCAACATGTATTCTGAGCCAGCTTGAGTCCCCACAGCCCCCTCTAGCTGCAGCTTCTGCCAGCTTGAGCCCCAAAAACCCCCAGCCTGAAGAGCCTCAGGTTGCAGGTGGCTTTGTGCTCAGAGCCTTGCACCAGATTCACAGGAAGCCACCCTGCCTGTCTTGAAGATCCCGATCTGCCTCACAGTCCCAACCATAAGGCTGGGATTCTGCTCATCCTGATCAATGGCTCAGGAACAGCCCAGAGCAGACCTGTGGAAGCCCCAAGAGTTTGCAGTTTCAAGCTGAAACCATGAAGAAGTGAGGAAGGTGATTTCAGTAACACTTTTTTTCCATATTAAAGTAGGTCAAGGTAAAAACAAAGCTGACTTCAGAAACACCGCCCAAGACATAGGTAGGGAATCTGAAAGGAAGGAGGGGTTAAGGGACAAAGTGACTCACAGCAGTGGAGGGACTGGCCCTGACTGATCCTGTGTAAACTGGAGATGTCCACGTTTCATAAAGACTAGTAATACAGCCAAGAGCTTAGAACCTGTCTCTTTCTCTTCCATGACTCCTTTGTTGCTAATGACCTTTAAGGGTAATCCACCCCCCTGGGGTGGACACTGAGGTTGTAGGGGATCGGGGTGTGTCCTCATGATCAACTCACAGGGAGCAATTACTCAGCCCCAGGAATCCCAAAGCAGCAGGGCAGACCACTGGAAGGCTGGCAGGATGCCAATGTGCCTAGTGAGTGTCAGCGCACATCCCCTGATATGGATGAGCCTGTGGAAAATAAGGTGAGCTAACAAGTAAGACTTGACAAGACACAGTAAGGGTCCCCTGGCGCGGGCTCCTCACAAGGAGAGTCAGGGGGAGGGCACCCTGCTGTGGTACCCCATCCTTCTAGTGTTGATTCAGGGGTACCTGGGAGTCCTAGAACACTGAACTGGCATGAGAGAACTGCTCTGGCACACGTGATAGCCTGAGTGGAAAGGGAGACCGTAGGTGGAGCAGGGAAGAGGTCTTGAGTTGCTCACGGCAATTGTGGGGGCTGAAGTGGCATCATGGTCTCCCCCAGTGGGGAGCATTAACAGAGAAAGACCCTTCAAAGGTCTCCCTCAGTGGGGAGCATTAACAGAGATGACCCTTCAAAGAGGGGGTCAGAGCAGTCAACGGGACTGGACCCAGAATGGGGGCAGCCCTGCATCAGGTTTGCTCTCTCGGCCTCATAGCAGGCAGATAGAGCTCCATCTCGGAGTCTGACAGCCAAGAAGGCTTGACATCCTGGAAATCAGAAGGGACCCCACGGCCTGAAGTCCCCACCTCTCTGTCAGAGAGAACTTCAGGACTGTTTCCACCTTGCCCTGATAAAAGGAGTCCGAGAGACAGCTGCCAAGAGAGGCTCCTAGAGAACACAGCCTGCCCTGCCCTGTGCTCATGCAGGCCGACACCAGCAGATACAAAGGAACAGACACGTCCTTATCCACAAGGAAAACTCAGTGCAGTACATGGATTGAAATCCTAGGTAGTGTTTATGGAACTAACCTAAAGGAAAAAAATTAAGAAATCAGTAACTAAAGAAGAAATCTGTCAAACATGCCGTAAGTGGAAATTACATCACACTCATAAATAGTAAGTTAAAACTTACAAGGAAAATTAGAAATTATCTTCCGAGTAATGAAAATGAAAACAAATCCCACCAAAATTTATGAAAGCAAAAACAAGTCACCCAGACTTCTGTGCTCATCAGAAAAATTTTTCAAAAGTGACATGAAATAATAATGAAAATATTTTTCGAAAGTAAATGGCCAGTATATCGGAACTAAAAGGTAGAGATGGTTCAGAATGATATAAGAATCATGACCTAACCATATGTTACCTACAAAAATTTATTTTAAAGATAAGGATACATGCAAACTAAAAGTAAATGGATAGAAATAATATGTCATCCAACAGTTAAATGAAAGCTGCAACGAACAGTTTATTTTTATTTATTTATTTTTTATGAACAGTTTAATATCAGAGCATATTAGCTTTAGAGCCAAGAATAGTACTGTGATAAAGAATCCTGTTTAATAGTAACAGAGTGTTTGAATAAGTTTATAGAAAAAAATCAATATGACATAAAAGCCTGAAAAGTATGTGTGCTTAATAACAGATCTTCACATGACATGGAAAAAAATGATTTAACATGTATATACCCAAAGACCAAGAAGTTCCACACACAGGTGTTTCCCCAAGAGAAGCAAAAACATGGCCACAAAAGGGCTTGCATGCAATTGCCCAGGGAAACTTTATTTCAAACAATCAAAATGGAAGAACTATACCAACTAACAGGATATGGATAAATGCAGTGTGTTTTATTCGTAGAAATTAGTGCTAACGGAAATTTTATATATTTATTTATTTTTATTTTTTAACAAGAACATGTATTGGTATAATCTATACATAATGATCACGTTTATCATGGTTATTTTGTACTTGTACATGATGTATCTTCATTCCCCTCCCCTTCCCCAATCCTCCCCTTCATTCCTCCCTTCCTTAGTTATAGCAGTTTATTTACATGTTTCCATTTTTTCCCTTTCCCCTTTCTTTCCCTTTCCCCTTCCTTCTTTTCCCCCTTCTCCCTTTCTAGTTCTCCTCTCTTGTGACTATTATCTTCC
Organism: Hystrix cristata; assembly: GCA_004026905.1. NCBI lineage: Eukaryota > Metazoa > Chordata > Mammalia > Rodentia > Hystricidae > Hystrix > Hystrix cristata. The sequence continues at coordinate 13,392 of PVJO010025091.1, read as the reverse complement.
TTTTACCTAATATCTATTACCTAATATCTATTTACCTCTTTGTCTTTTTGTACACTTACAGTTTCTCATATCAGAGAAACAATTTCATGTATACTCATGAGTGACTGATTTATTGCACTTAAAGAGTATGTCCTCCAGGGGCATCCATTTACCTACAAATGATTCTAGTTCATATTTTTTATGGCAGAGTAGTACTCCATTGTGCAGAAAAAAACACATCTTCCTTAGCCATTCCTTAGTTGTTGGGCATTCGGGTTGTTTCCAAGACTTAGCTATTATAAATTGTGTTGCTATGAACATGGTTATGTATATATCTCTATGGTTTGAGATTTTCAATTCTTCTGGGAAGACACCAAGCAGAAGAATAAGTGGGTCAAATGGAACCTCTAGTTTTAGTTTTTTGAGGAGTCTCCACTCTGATTTCCATAGTGGTTGCACTAGTCTACATTCCCTTCAACAGTGGAGAAGGCTACCTTTTTCCCTGCAGTCCCGCCAGCACTTGTTATTGGTTAATTTCTTGATAATAGCTGTTCTTTCTGGAGTGACATAGAATCTTAGCGTTGTTTTGATTTGCATTTCTTGAATGACCAGTGGTGTTGAACATTTCTTCATATGTTTAATTGCCAGTTTTATTTCTTCATCTGAGAAATGTTTATTCATTTCAGATGCCTGTTTTTGGATTGGGTCTTTAAATTTGGAGGGTTTGATTTTTTTTTTTAAATTCTTCATGTATTCTAGATGTTAAACCCTCCTCTGAGGGACAGCTGGCAAAGATATTTTCCCAATCTGTGGATTCTCATCCTGCCCTATTGGTGATTTCTTTTGCTGTGCAAAAGCTTTTTAATAGGATGTGGTCCCAAGCACTGATTCTTTGTATTATTTCCTATGCAGTCTGGGTTGTGTTCCTAAGTTTTTTTCCTACCCCTAGGTCTTCGAGAGTTCTTCCTATTCTATTCTCCAGTAGATTTAGTGTTCCTGTTTTAATGTTTAGATCTTTGAACCACTTCAATTTTAGTTTAGTACATGGTGAGAGACATGTATCTAGTTTTAGTTTTTGGCATCTGGCAAGCCAATTTTTTCCAGCACTGTTTGTTAAAGATGCTATCTTTCTGCCAGTGAGAGTGCTTGCCTCCTTTGTCGAAGATGCGGTATTTGAGTGTGTTTGGAGTTGTTTCTGCATCTTCTAGCCTGTTCCATTGGTCCTCAGGTCTGTCTTAGTGCCAGTACCGTGCTGTTTTTATCACAATAGCTTTATAGTACAGATTCGACTCAGGGATTGCGATGTCACCTGCCTTGCCCCTGTTGCCGGGATTGTTTTTGTATTCGTGGTCTCTTCTGGTTCCAGATGAATTTCATAATTGTTTTCTTCTAATTCTGTGAGGTATGTTAATGGTATTTGGATTGGAATTGCATTAAGTCTGTGTAGTAATTTAGGAAGTATGGCCATTTTCACTATGTTGCTTCTGCCCACCCAAGAACACAATATATCTTTCCATTTTCTGCTATCCCTTTCAATTTACTTTTTCAGAATACTGTAGTTTTCAATGTAAAGATCTTTCACTTGCTTTGTTAGATAGATTCCTAAGTATTTCATTTTTTTCAAAGTGACTACAAAAGGTCTATCTTCTCTTATTTCTTTCTCAGTGAGTTTGTTATTTGGATGTGGCGTGCTATTGATTTTTGGGTGTTGACTTTGTATCCAGCTAGGCAATTGAATTTAGTTATTAAATCTAGAAGTCTTTTGGTGGAATTTTTATGGTCTTCTGCATAGAGTATCATGTCATCTGTGAATAATGATAGTTTAACTTCTTCCTTTGCTATCTATATTCCTTTTATTTCTTTCTCTTGCCTAATTGCTCTGGCTAATGTTTCTAGAACTATATTGAATAGTAGTGGTGATAGAGGACATCCTGGAGTTGTTCCAGATTTTAGTGTGAAAGCTTCCAGTTTCTGACCGTTTACTGTGATGTTGGCCGTTGGTTTGGCATAGATGGCTTTTATCAGATTGAGATATAGACCATCTATTCCCAATTTCCCTGGAGTTTTTAACATGAATGGGTGTTGGATTTTGTGAAATGCTTTGTCTGTATCTATCAAGATGATCATGTGATTTTTATGTTTGACCCTGTTGATAGGGTGTATTATATGTATTGATTTGCATATGTTGAACCATTCCTGCAATACTGGGATGAATCCTACTTAGTCGTAGTGTATAATCATCTTGATAATTCGTCGCATTCTGTTTGCCAGTATCTCATTGAGTCTTTTTGCATCTATATTCATTAGGGAAATTGGCCTGTAGTTCTCTTTTTTGATTGGATCCTTTTCTGGTTTTACTGTCAGGTTAATGATTGCTTCATGGAATGATTTTGGGGTATTGCTTCCTTTTCAATTTCATTAAAAAGTTGGAGGTGTAGTGTTATTAGATCATCTCTGAATTTCTTGCAGAATTCAACTGTGAAACCATCAGGACCTGGGCTTTGCTTTGTTGGTAGGTTCTTAATTAACTCTTCAATTTCAATGGCTGATATTGGGTTATTTAGTATTCTTACGTCTTCTTGATTCAGTTTTGGTAGTTCATATGTTTCTAAGAATCTGTTAATTTCCTCAGTGTTTTCCAATTTGTTTGAGTATAGATTCTTGAAGTAGGTGTTGATGATCCATTCAATTTCTGTATGGTCAGTTGTGACTTCACCCCTTTCATTTTTTATTGCATGGATTTGGGATTTAGGTCTTTTCTTTCCTTTTTTTGAGAAAAGTGTCTAGGGGTTAGTCTATTTTATTTAGTCTTTCAAAGAACCAACTCTTTGATTCATTCATTTTTGCATTGTTTTCTTAGTCTCAATTGCATTAATTTCCTCTCTGTCCTTAATAATTTGTTCTCGTGTATGAGCTTTGGGTTTGAGTTGTTGTTCTTCTTCTAGATGTTTGAGGTTCAACATTAAGGTGTTTACTTGAGCTTATTCTGTTTTCCTGATTGGGGAGTTCAATGCAATGAATTTCCACTGAATTACTGCTTTCATTGTATCCCATAGGTTCTGGTACATTGTATCATCATTATCATTTAACCACATAAATTGCTTAATTTCTTCTTGAATTTCTTCTGTGACCCAGCTGCAGTTCAAGAGGATGTTATTTAGTTTCCAAATGTTTAGGTGGTTTTTGTTTGTTTGTTTGTTACCATTGAATTCCAGTTTCATTGCACTATGATCCAATAGTATGCATGGGATGCTTTCAATTCCCTTGAAGTTACTTAAACATGCTCTATGAGCTACTATCTGGTCTATTTTGGAGAACATCCCATGTGCAGCTGAGAATGTGTATTCTGCTGTAGTGGGGTGGGACACTCTGTAGACATCTGCTAAGTCCATTTGTTCACAGATTTGATTCAGTTCTGGTATTTCTTTGTTAATTTTTTGTCTCATTGATCTGTCTATTTGTGATGACAGTGTGAATATCATTCCTAGCCCCAATGAGCCTGGTGAGCAAATCCATGTAGGTCTCCCCTTATCCTAGCAAGTAGTCAGTGAGAGTTGCCTCTCCATGTCAGAGTCCATGTCCAGGTTCTTTATTTTAGATCACTTCTGCTCCATCCTTGTCCAGCCCACAGGGAGCGTGAGTAGGGAGAGACTCCCAGAATAACTTCTGGGGCCCGAGAGGGGGGATGGGTTGATTCCATTCTCCTCTAGAAAAATTGCAAATGTTGTGTTATACCCACTCAAAGGATCAGACAGTGGCTGAGAACAGATGAAGGATAAGGAAAAATCAACGAGTAAAATACTGACCTTGTCCAGTTACATTCGAGCAGCACTGTTGGAGAGAGGGTCCTCACAAGTGATTTCTTCAGTGGTCAACAGACATCATTGTCACTCCCAGGTGGGGACATCGCTGGAGCCGGTGGAGCAAGGCCTATCTGTGGAACTAAGCCCCTCTTCCCCACCAGTCCTGCTGTCCCCCATTCTGTACAGCCCCAACACATGCACACTCTTGGCTCACACTCAAAGTCTGAAGCTGCTTACGAAGACAACCTACAAGATAACCCCTAAAGAGTGTGGTCTGAGGCTCACAAGTGCCAGCGTCCAAATAAACAGATGAGAGCAGATTGTTTGGATGTTTAAACAAATTATTCTTTAAACTTAAGGGTATTGGTGCTTGTTTTCAAATTTTCCATTTGCACACATTTCACTAGATTATATCCATTTGATTTAAGGGATTATTTTCATGCACTTTTGTAAACCTGGGCCTTTGATAAACTATTTGCGGGCATGGCTTAGACTTCATCTCACCTCCTGTCTGCCACAGGGGCGATGTTTTGGAGGTATACAATCTTCGCGATATATTACAAGGACATGTCCCTGTCGGCGTGGCCAGAGCATAACAGACCTCAATGTCACCCAGGGAGTGTCCTCCCAGGTATGGCAAGTACTGATACATCTTTACCAGCCATCTGTTACACTGAGAAAGAGACTGAGAGAGAAAGATTGTATGCTGCATTTTGCGTGCATTGCTCATTTCGCTTTTTCATATGATCATGAACTCTCATCCTTAAAAACAACGGCCAATGAAATCTCGTTGCACTTGGTCCTAAAGTAAAATGAAAATACCCACCATTTTCAAAACATTGTCATATGTATTCTAATATATATATAATACATAGAACCAACATCCCATTAAAGAATGTGCTTACAAACAATAGTAAATTTCTTCCAAGAATTCCTGCTCTCCTTTGAAGAAATCTGTTTCTCACTACTATTAAAAAAAAAAAATTGGGTCATCACCTTTCATTAGGAAACAGACTTGCTTTAAAATAAAAATTGAAAAGACCAAAGTGAGTGATACTCAGCGAGTATGAGTAAGTAGAGTAAGGCACCTGTAGCCAGGACCACAGGCTCTCTATCATGCGTGATAGCCAAAGACACATGCTTACAGTGAAGGGCCAGGGGCCTGCAGGGGCCAATCAGGCAGAGCCACCTGCTGAGGGTAGGGGAACTCTGCCTGCATTCGGGACCATCTGGGGAAGCTGACCAGTGCCTGGGGACAGATTCAGTCCCTCCACTGGAGCTTGGCAAGACTGCGGCTCCTTGGCTGGGGCAGGGATGGAGCTCTGCACTGCTACCCAGGGACTGGTGATCCAGCAGCCATGTCAGTGACTGCAGCAGGGTTCAGGGAGATGACAGACATATCAGGCAATGAGATAGGGTTCCACCCCCGACAGACACACACAAAAGGACAAGGACAGACCTGTCACCTGGTCAGCAGCACATGCTACTGCAGGCATCACCAGCGTTCAGCTCCTCAGAGTGGCTAATGGCCATGCGTTAAGGCCACCCTCAGGCATGACTGTCAGCGTTCTGCTTTTCAGAATGACTCTCTTCACACCGTGACCAAGTACGCACTTCACCTGATCGTGAAGAGGGCCACAACTCATCGCTGGTTTGGCTGGTTTTAGGGCAGCTGAGATTGTCCTTCTCCGGGTAATGGTGCTGACCTGGGCTAGCACTGCTCTGGCATGAGCAGGCTGCTCTGTCTCTGGAAAGGTCATCTTAATGCTGCGTCATTTCAAAGACCTGAGTGATTCGGTGTGAAAACATGGCTGGCTGATCACCGGCTCTTCTCACACAGCAGCGTGGAGCCAGGTTTCACTGGATGCCTCAGCTCTGGCCAGCGTCGACACCACCCATGGTGGGGCCCACGTTGATGTCCACCCAGCATGCCTCAGCACAGGGGTTTATATCTTAATCTCCACCTGGCGAATTCAATGAAACCTCACGTCACCGTGCTACTGAATCAGATGGGCAGACATGGAATGTTCATTCGTAATCTTCCTTCACCCCCTCGCCCTGCTTCTGCCCACCCCAGGGTGTCCATACAAACTTTAACTCCTGACACCTGTGTGCACCCCAGCCAGCGTGCCTGACCTTCCCATGTCGCTGCAGTGTGGCATCCAGCCATCTGTGGATTCATCGGAAATTTGTGAATATTCAAAATCACCAGGTCCCTGGTGGACCTCGAGGACACAGAGACGGGCTGGCCCTTCTGCCCCATCAACCAGCACAAGGCTTGGCCAGCATACCTTTCGGGGAGGCCGCAATGTGGTTGCAGGAACCATGGCTATTCCCTCCGTATACCTTGCTCCCTGTTGCGCCTCTGTGCAAGGACAGGGCTTCAGGCACAGGTGCCACACAGGTGAGGACAGGGACACACATTCATGTTCCCATCCCGGGCCCTATGTCCATGAGAAGTTGCTGTGACACAGTGGAAGCCCAGCCTCCTGGCCCGGGACAGCTTGCTGCTTCTGAGATCCCTGGTGTCATCCTGAGGCGAGAACACCGCCTAAGATCGCACTGACACGTGGCTCATTCTCCTTCCCTAACTGCTGCCCCTGACGCTGCCCCATAACAAATCCTCACACCCAGTACTCACGTCAGGATCTGCTCCCCCAAAGACAGTCTCCCAAAGGCCGCTGGTGGTGACTGCAGATATGCGTTCAGGGAACAGACCCCTTGCAATTCAGGAAGGCAACAACGCTGGTCAAAGCACATGTCTCTGGCAGTGATGAACTTAGGGAGGAAGAGCCCTGTCGACCATCCTTACCCCACGGGGGAAGTCGCCTGCTTCTCCAAGAGTGAAGTCCCCGCAACTCCAAGGCCAGTCACAAAGGCCTCTGATCCCACAGTTCATCCTGCTTGGGAGCCATCGCAAGGAAGGCACACAGCTGTCCTCCCCCGCTTTCACCATCTGCTCCTTCCTGTGCCAGCGTCTCCTCATCTGTCTCATTTCAGGAGACACGAGTGGGGACGATGTAGGGTGCACCAAACTTCTAGCATTTCCCCTACTTTACTTCAGCTGTAGACAAAAGCTGGCATCTGTACATAGATTATACAAGTATAATCTGCTGTCCGTCATCAAACTTCTCTGGAAGAACACGTGCATGCTGCTCTTTCGGCAGATGTTCCCTGAGCACACACAGGTGCCACGTGTTCTGCATCACTGTGTCTGTGCAAATGAGGCCCGAGGAGTCTTCTCAGACACAGTGCGTGCATTCTGGTGTGCAGGACATTCATTTGCTCAACTGATATTTATTAATTGTCTGTTGCATACCAATTGTGCTTATAGATCCTGGGTATTGCCCTGAGCTGAGAGATGAAGTGGAAAAATATAAAAGTAAATAAGTGATAAAATACGAAACATCAATAACTAATCAAAACAGCTTCAGATAGTGACCCTTGCTCTCAAGGAAATAAACAGAATAAGGTGATGTGATCACTGGAAGAAAACTCTCAAAGAAGGGTAAAGACCATAAGGTGTCATTTCGTCTGAGACCTGAATGTCAAGGTTCCAGCCCAGTGACAGTTAGAGGCAGCAATGGGAACCAGCAGGCATGTTTCATGGGCAGAAGGCTGGTGGGGCAAAGAAGTGGGAGGGGAGGAGGAGAGTAAGGCAACAAGATTAGAAGAGGGCAGCTGGGTTACACAGGAGCTTGGAGAACTGGGGCAGAGTCTGATTTTACACATGGGACAAAAAGAATCAATTTCTCTGTTTGCGTTTTAGCTGACAATCTGCGGAGAAGAGAAAGGTCATCAGAGAAGTGACTTGCTGACCTTCAGTCCCTGTGCCCTCTAGCTCAAGTCTCTTCTTTGTTTCCCTGCTATAGAGGTCCAGGAGTTCTGGGACATTTCCACCTAGGCTCTCTCCCGTCTCCCTCTACAGCCCCAAGACCCCTGAGCCAAACTGTGGGCAGGAATGTAACGTGGTTCTGCCCTGAGTTGGGCCCTTGTGCATGACTTGGTTCACACCCAGGCTTACCAGGGAAATCTCCCTCGAGCAGGATGGAGCCAGATTTCAGACGGCTCAGATCTTTGTAGAAGCAGCCCTTGAGAACCATCTATGGGTCCCGGAAACACAAATTACCCTCAGAGTGTGAACGAGGATTTCTTATCTCTTGGGACTCACAAAAGCACTTGCTATCTGCTGATGGGTGCCAGAGGAAGAAATGGTTACCTGGTCCACAGAATCTGGAAACATTAGGTCGAGCCTGTAGACAAGGGTGTGCTTACTGCGGGACCTATCAGAACTTAGTTGTGACTGTCTCTCCAAGAGTTTCATGGAGAATTGAACACTTTTCTAAATTTTCTGGTCATGACTTTCCCTTTAATGGACAGTCCCCATCTTTTCCACTTGGAAGATTTTGAATTTTCTTTCTGTGTTTTTTTCTTTTTGGTGACAGAGATGAAACTCAGGACCTGGTACTTGCAAGGCCAGCACTCTAACAACTGAGATAAATCCCCAGCTGTTCTGGTTGGAAGAAAGTCAGACTAGGCACTCGCTTTCCATTGTACGGCAGTGGTAAGGAGTGAGAGGAAAGGAAACAAGACTTTCAGAATCAGCCCGAGATCTCAACCCAGGTTTGAGAAGGAGGATCTAGGAAACGGCCCTCTGGCTTCTGCTCAGCACCCCACACTCAGGACCACAGCATCTTCCTCTGAGCAGGTCACTGGGATTTGGTCTCTAAATGCACAGCTGAACAAGCAGAACCCTTCGTGGGCTGTAGAACCTTAAAAATTAGAGGGAAACCTACCAGGTCCTCTAAGGAGGCATTTTTTTTTCCTCTCCATGGTGTTCTCTGCCTTTTGAAGATTTTTCACACTGCACCCAACCTGGATAGATGATACAGGCCTTTAATCAATTACACTTATTCATACGTGTCTAAGGAGCCCCGCGTGATGCGCCACACTCTGTGCTGTGTTGGAAACTCAATTGGAGACAAAGGAAATAAGCCCCCTCTAGAGAATGTACAGACTGCTAAACAGACACATTAGTCAAATACTCATTTGTTGGAAGTTAAAATGATACTCCTATACATTCTATACAGAAAAAAGAAAGCAAAGATCATGGCGGTTTCTCGTTAGAACAAATGCTAGCAAGAATGGTAGGAACATCTTGAAACTACTGAAATAGAAAAACCAGTTACGTAGATTTCCACGATCAACAATCATATCTTCAAAATGAAGAAGAAATGATCACTTTAAATGTAAATATACAGAACATCCAAATTAACAGGTAGAGATAATTCATAATCAAAAGAAAAGCATAACCTTACAATTTGTTGCCTACAAAAAAATGTTTTAAATATCAAGACACAGGCAGGCTAAAAGTGAAAGGATAGAAATACATAATATACTATCTAAGTCAAATGAAACTGGAATAAAAATTTTAATATCAGACCATGTTAACTTCAGGCTAGAGGATAGTGTCTCAGATTTTAAAAAGCCTGCTTAAAAATAACAGGATTACCATAAGTTTATAGAAAGAATCAATACAACATAAGAAACTGAAATGCATGTGTACCTAGTAGGAGAGCGTCAAGTTATATCAAAAAATAATTGATGCAACTACAAAGGAAAAACAGACAGTTATAGTAGACTTCAGTCCTCTCAGTAATTCATAGTATAGCAATACAGGAAATCAACAAAGTCAAAATTGCCTTGAACAACTCAATTGCCAGTTTGGTCACGCTGATATTATAGAATGCAGCCACAACAGAAGGATTCGTAATCTTTGAGAATACTCGGGACTTATACCAAGGAAGGCCATATTCTGGGCCATAAAATAAGTCTCAACAAATTTAAAAGGATTTAAGTAACACAAACTGAGACAAGCAGCACCTGAGTCTCCCCTTTTTCCTCTGCAAACCAAGCTGGACATGATTTGGCCTCCAGTTGCTGCACCCTTTTCCCCTTGCTTCTCTTTGCTTCTTCTTGGGCCACAGAGGATGGAGCAGGACTAGTTGCCTTTTGCCTCAGTGTCCTCCCACCACCCTTGAGGCTGTTCGCAGCCCTTCTCCAAGCCATTCTAACACAAGGTGTAGCTGGGCCATCAGCCTCAGCGCTGCCACCTACTCCCACCACTCCAATCACTGGAGAAGCAGGGGGGAAAGCAATCACCCTAGCATGGGAGAGATCAGGGAGGGATCCAGACCCATTGATAATATCCCCAATGCCCCCTCACCATGAGTTGTGATTAACACCTCCTTAAAATTCTCCAGTTTGAGCCCTGCCATTTTCACTGAGATGTGACACCTGTCTGTGAAACAGCTTGAGTCTCCCTGGCACTTTGTTGAGCCAGCTGCCATGACAGCTGGGGCCAGACTTGACTCCACGCCCACTTGAACCAATCATCAGGTTCAAATTTTAGCTGCTATATAAGCACCACTCCCAGCTCATTTCTCAGTTTAGTCTAGGAAGCCGCTGTCTTGCTAAAGCCTTAGAGCTCTTCCTAGAGCTCCCTTTAGAGCCTCCTAGAGGGATCCGTGCTTGATTTATAGGTCCTGATCAAATAAAGCCTCGCTATCATTCTGCTTGTGATTTATTTCTCAGGTAGTTTAGACTTGGAACTTTCTGTCGATATACTTGTAGCTATTATCCTGAGTAGGGTGGACAGAGTGGTGTCTTTAGACAAAAGTACAATCAACACTAAGGGCTGTAAGCTCTGAAGAGTTCCAGAGACCAGCAAGCCAGGGAGATCAGCAGCAGAGCCATCCAGTGGCATTGTCAACCACCTGCATCCAGTCTTAATTGGTTTGACCAGGGCATCAGGGCCACCAGCAGAGGTGTACTTGGCTGATTCATGATTTTTATCTGAATCAAGCAAAAGAACCATGCACTGATTGGTGACAAAGTATTTTCTCTGCTACACTGGAATGAAAGGCAATAACAGAGAGATATCTGGATAATATCCAAGTATTTGTAAACTAAACGATTTCTTTCAAAATAACACATCAAGTAAAAAATCAAAAGAAAACATAGCACTTGAACTCATTGAAAATATAACACATCAAAATTTGTGAGATACTATTGAAGCAGTATTTAAGGAGAAGTTTTTAGAACTGTTTCTCTGCAGAAACACAGATTCATTTCAAATATCTAACTATATCTCAAAAGCAAGAGAAAGTTGCTCTGGGTTCTCCCTTGGGAATGGAATAATTAGATGCTAATTTTTAAATCTACTTCTATCCATCACCAGAAGTGGATAATGATAGGAAGCAATCTGCAATTTCTTCCTAAGTGATTGTGTGAAATGGTATAATCACTTAGGAAGAAAAGCTTCTTAGAAAACTGAACATGCACATACCCTCAGAACAAACCCACCATTTTTTACCCAGGAGAAACAAAAACATGACCACAAGAGGGTTTCTGCACATTCGTTCAGAAAGCTTTATTCCAAATATCCAAAAATAAGGAGCTATAAGAAACAACAGGCAAATGCGCAAATTGAATGTACAGTATTCATAGAATCTAATGCTAACCAAAAATAAAAAGTCTGACAACTAATACATACAAAAAAAATGCATGAATTTTAAAACTATTGTGCAGGAGAGAGGCCTGATGCAAAAGAACTCAGGCTGTACGATTCCTTAGCATGAAGTTCTAGAGCACACAAAACTGACCCAGGGCAGAAAACCAAAAACCTAGACTAGATATAACCTCAGGAGTGGGCAGGTCAGGAGAGGTGATAATCTACTAAGTGATATTTTCTGCAAAACTACACTGACTCGTGCATTTCATTGTTTGAAAAATTTAATGTAAACTTTAAAAAAACCTATGAACAAAAGTGGAACTCTAACGATATTCAGAATTATTGAAAGAGAAATAGACTGATGTTTGCAGTTTGCTTTGAAATGCACAATATAAGATAAATGAATGGATAGAAACATGAGTAAGTTAGTAATGAATCAAGTGTGGTAATAAAAATTTGGACTGTGGGTGATAGATACAGCAGTGTCCCCTGCAAGGAACTGTCAACTTTGCTGTGATTAAAACCTTTCATGATAAAACATTATGGAAATTAAAACACTACCTATAGAGTGGAAAGCAGATCCCAAGAATGGATGCAGGAGACGGGGTAGAAGATATCAGGCCATCCGGTGAGGTAGCAGGGTTAGGGTGAGAGACGGAAAGAGCGTCAGACCTAACAGGCTTTTGGGTTAAATGGCCAGGCTTTAGGATGGGTTGCACACAGCAGTTAGGAAAGAAGTCAATAAGATTTTGCAGCTAGACAAATCTAAAAGGTGGACACATAATTTTATTTCTGCTGAGTGTGGCCCTGAGGACTCTCACGCCCTGGTGGGAGCTGGGCATCAGCCAGGTAGCCGAAGCAATGAGCTAAGATTCATCTGAGAGGGACAGAGAGAGGTATATTTGAGTATGCCTGGCAAACAGGAATGACTACTACGGAGTTTATCACAGCCTGGAAGTTGTCTGAAGGAGAGGAGAGAGAGGAAAAGACAGTTTTGCAGGAAACCATGAACACCAGAATTCAGACACCAGAAGCAGAAGGCAAATAATAAAGAAAGTGAGAAGGAAAGAAACCCCCAAATAACAATGCTGCAAAAGTTTCTCTGAAAGCAAGGAAACAGAGACCATACTTTACTACAATGGCAAGTAGTTGCAGATGGTTGGAGATGGTGCTGCTCTTTTCTTGAAAGGGATCAATTTAAAAAACAGTGTGTTGGCTGGGGATTTAGCTCAGTGATTAGAGTGCTTGCCTTGTAAGCACAAGGGCCTGAGTTCGATCCCCGGCACCACAAAAAAAAAAAAAAAAAAAAAAAAAAAAAAAAAAAACCAACAGTGTGTTTTCTGCAGGCCACAAGCATGCAAGGTTGTACTGCACACTCTCTCACCTTTTAGTGGTGCTGGGATCTACATCACAAGCAGTGAGGAGCAGTATTTCGTGTGTTCTCATGCAGTTCACATAGAAAGGACTGTGTCACATCTGGATCTATATAACTTCCTCCAAAGCAGGATACGGAGAGACGCCAAGTCAGAGAAGCTGCACCCGGCCATGGGCACGGCAGGTCTGACATCACTCTGAACCTGAACCTGTAACCTCATCCTGAAATAGGAAGTGGACAGTGACACCTCCTAGAGAAAGCTTTAGCACTTCTCCTGGATCCACGAGCTGGTGAACATGAGCCAGGCAGGTGCCAAATGGAGGACAAACGTGCGCACCCTTCTAGCCTTGCTCTCCCAGATAGCTGCTGGCTCTCCCGTGTTCCCTCCTGTCTTCAGTCCTCACAACATCCATCCTCAGGCCTTAGGAGATCTGAAAGTCAGGTACTGGAATGTTAGTAGGTCTGGGGGAAGCACAATACTAATAAATCTATCACATAAATTAACATTGTATTCCTTTCTCTGGTACCAGATTCCAAGACATACAGTGCAATTTGCTTCTTGGTGCTTGGAACGATCCACAGGTTCCCTTCCCCTCCTTTACTTAACGCCAGGAAATACTTTCCTGAGGGCCAATTTGACATCCTTGTTCCGCAGAGAGTAGATGAGGGGGTTCAGTGTAGGGCTGACTGCTGTGTACAGCAAGGCAACTACCTTGCCATTT
>PVJO010025090.1:0-23320 GCA_004026905.1 Hystrix cristata | reverse complement strand
CTTTGCTAAATATAGTCCTGTTACTGAGAAATCGAGGACAAGCTAACTATCTTTTGGAGTAGTACATTATGCAGCACCTATCAAGGGAACTGTTGGGCAAACCAACACAGTACTAATGATGAAGGCCGTGCAGAAACAGGAGGATAGTTTAGAATTTAATGGCAGATAAAAAAAGGAGAAAAATGTACACAAGTATAATTATAAGCATGTGGAATTATGTAGGCAGACAGGAATATAATAGATGGGAATAATCACTTGGGATTATAAAAATATTTATTAATTAACAATTGCATATTGAATATCTACTTTGTGCCAGACACAGGGTTAAAAGTCTTGTGAAGAAAAAATTGTGAGGGTTTTTTTCCTCTCTAAAAATTTACTGGGTTGGGGATTTAGCTCATAGTAGAGTGCTTGGCTAGCAAGCACAAGGCCCTGAGTTTGATCCTCAGCACCCTCCACCAGAAAAAAATACTTACTTAACATCCGCTAGGATAGATATCATGAAAAAAGTGTTAACAAGGGTGCAGAGAAACTAGAATGCTCATATGTTGCTAACAGAAGTCAAAACATTACAGTCTAGTTGGGAAATAGCCTGGCAGCTCCTCAAAGGTGAAGCATAGAGTTTCTACAGGATACCAGGATTCCAATGCTATGTGTGCCCAAAAGAATTGAAAACATATGTCCGCACAGAAACTCATACATGAGTGTTCATACCAGAGTCATTAATCATAGCAGAAAAGATCCATTAATTGATGATGGATAAACAAACTATTAGGTCCACACAGTGGATTATTATTCAGATGTATGCACCTTGAGACCATAATGTTAAGTGAAATAAATCTGACACACAAGCTTAAATATTGAGTGATTTTTCTCATATGAGAAGCCCAAAGTATAAATAAAGAGCAAAATAAAAGATAGTGATAAGAGCCAAAAACAAAAGGGCCCATACGGCATTTATTCCATTTATGTGAAATGTCTATAGTAGCTAAATCCAGAGACAGGAAATAGACTCGCACTTGCCCAGAGGTGGAGGCCAGGATGGAGAGGGGTAGGAGGGGAGCCCAGGTGTCTGCTCACGGGCATGGGCTTTCTTCTTGGGGATGATGAAAATACTGCACTCTGGAATAAACAATAGCAGTTGTACAACTCAGTGAGTAAAGTCCACTGAATTATACATGTAAAGGGGTGAATTTTATGGTAGTAAATTATATGACAATAAAACTGTTATTAAAAATGACCCAATGATATTGTTATATTGCCTTTATAAAGGAAGCATGTGATTAATGTTTTTTTCAAAAATAGTCTGCCTATTTGTTAAGAAGTTTACGTCTGGTTCTTTAATAATAGTGGCATGCCCTCAATTCGCTTCAGCCTCTTTCTGAGGAGATTGTCCTGGCAGTGGCCCAGGGCAGATCAGAGATAAAAGCAAGAGAAAGAGGACCCCGGCCATCACTTCCAAGCCAGGATTTCAGGACCACAACGAACATTTCATTACTTCAGCCAACCCTAAATGGCCCGCAGAAAAGGTACATATTCAGGAACTGAACGATTAGTAAATTCCCACAGTGAACCGAGCGTGAGATTCAACAACAGTAATAACCACAAAGGCAGCTGCTAGTTTGAACATTCGGTCCCCAGTTAACGTGACAAAATGGGCTCTACAGTCAGCCCTGTTTGACAGGCTGGGCAAAGCCAAGTCACTCAGCCAAGGTCATGAAGTTAGCAAGGTGAGTGAGGGTGTAGTGCTGGTCGGTTCCACACCAGGGCTTGACATCTAGTCCTGCTGGCTTCCAGCTCTGTAAACCTTTGTTCCTGTTGGCTGTGAGGGAGGGGACGCTGAGGTCGTATCCGAGGGGCACACTGCTTTATATTTCAGTTGTGCACTGTAGTTCCACAGAGCTGTGTTTCTACTAGTGTGAGGACAAAGGCTGGGTCAGAGCCCAGGAGTCTGGGTCCCAGCAGTCCAGACCCTGCCACCAGCCACACATCTGGCTGTTCCAGGCGTCCCTCCTGTCTGTGTTTCTGTGGCACACAGCTCTGACCTTCCTTCTAGTCCTCAGGGCTTGTCATCATGCAAAGCTCTTCTCTGTAGCCCCTCAGGCCGGAGGTAGGAATAACAGCAGCCACCGACCCAAGCACGACTCACTGGCCAGCTCTTCCTGTGATTATCTCAGGGAAGACTCATTCTGACCCTCGAGGAGGCTGCTATCAGTACCTGCTTTTTGCCAACGGGGAAACAGAGGTGAAGCAGGTGTAAGTAACACGTCCAGGATCCTCATGTTGGGATGAAGCCAGGACTCCTCAAGGGCGAGCCCACTCAGAAACCAGACTGCTCTACTTTGCCCTGTGGCACCTGTGGCTAGTGGGCACAGCACAGGGGTCTGTCGCCCTAATCTCCCAGTCCTCCTCCCATGCTTGGTGCATAGTACAGCCCAACAGATGCAGTGAGAGGAAACAACTGCGTGAATGCACGAATGAATGGCTTCTATCTAATCAGTACGGGGTTCTACATCACACCCAGAGACACTAGAAGTTAGTAGTGCTCAGCCTTCCTGACTGATTTGATCCAGTTTTCTCCCTGGGATGTGATCATTATTAACAACCACAGGGAAAGACTAGCACATGCAAACAGCAACGTGTTTCCTCAGCCCCATCAGACTTTTATTCATATTTGCCTGATGCCTCATGATGCCTTTTATTAGGCCTCCGTGCCCCGTTGGATGACAAAAAGCTTTGCTTCACAAGGTGCTAGAGAAGAGAGGGATCATTTGCTTCTCGCCCAGACCTAGACCCACATTTAGTTCTTTGTTCCTTTTGGTTGGGTTGTTTCTGTTCAGTTCCCCAGTGAGGGACCCTGCTTCCAGGGAGTGCAATCCGGGTCCACTGCCCTGGCCCTTCTGGCACTCATCTGCTTCTCCTTGACACCATTACAGGAAGCGGCGCTAAGTTTGCAGCCTTGCGAACAGTGCTCTGTGGAACCCGATTCACACGCTGAATGCTGTGGGATCCTGTTCGCTGCTGGCAGCTTTTTTTGGGTCGTTCATTTCCCCTGCGTGGCACTAATAGCTTTTTCAGATCTCTCCTGGGATGTGGACTATTTTGCATTTGTAAGCCACCTTTATGAAAAGGGCCTCCAGGTTCCCAAGTGTCCTGTGATCACTCCATTGTTGGAGAGGACAATGTCAAGACAAAATGACAATGCCTGGCCACTAGTGTGACATTGAGATTGTCCTTGTGGCACTGGACGTTCATGCAGGACTCCAACAAGGCTGACTGTATGAAATAATGTCAGGGAGGAAAAAAGGTTTTTTACAGATTCTGAGGATTGTTCTGCTAAATATTGTAAAGTAGGGTGGGGAAATAAAAAGGAAGTGCCTTTGTGTGAGGACAGCCTAAGAAAAAATGAAAGGAAGGAAGTGTTAAGGCTGAAGGCTGGAAGATTTTGCCCTCCCGTAGCAGCAGCAGGGGATCCACACAAATACCACACCATCCTCCTGCTGCAGCTCAGGTCCTGCTCCTCAGGGTAGAGAGAAGTTTCCAGAACTGTAATGTCAGCCCCTACTGTGTGCTCGGCATCCTTTCACTATTTAATTGTCATGACATTGCTCTGGGAAAGTTATTATTGATTTATTTTGTAGTTTGGGGAACTGATGCACGAGGAAACTACATGATTTGGTCATCGTCACACTACTAAGTAACTGTGTCATTATTCACAGCAGTCATTATTCTGAAGCCGAAGCTGGGCTTCTCCATCTATACCACCTGTGTGCCGACAGTAGAAGCACACACATCTGTGGCCAATACAGTAAGACCTCTTAGAAGTCCATTAGACGATGCTGCTTTTTTTGTTATTTGGGGGATTCTCCTGGCTACTTCCCCTCGGTGTCCAGGACATGAAACCCCTTTCAAATGACAAAAAAAGGAGCCTTCATTTGCAAGAAACTAAATTCTCCATGACATGCAAATTTGGAGAGGAAGGAAGGATGCCCCTGAAGATAGAGGGGTGGGTACTAGAAAAAGAAAGGTCCCCTTCGGGGAAGGAGCCAAGAGACAGAAGGAACTGGCTGGAGACATGAGTCATCCTAGGTGCTTTACCACCGAGAGCCCCAGAAAGCCTAGTGTTTGTTTGTTTCCATGGCTCCCACCCACTAAGTGGCATTAATTTCCTCTGGGGTGCTCCGTCCACGCTGGGCATTTTTTTCCACTAGTCAAATATTTGTTGAGCGTCTCCATGTGCTGATACACCGTTAGGATTAGGTTTACTATACATATTAACATAAACACAGGCCTAAGACTGAAGTTTATTTTTCTCCCACATAAAAATGTACAGGTTGGCCATGCAGGAAAACATGGGGGCTCCTTGGTGTTATCAGAGACTCTGACTCCTGTCTGTCTGCTCCTTCTTCTAGCTTCTGGCTTCTTTCCTCAAAGTCCCTTCATGGTTGAGGATGGCTGCTGGAATTCTTGCAAGAAGGAAAACAGAATAGAAGAAAGGGGGAACCTTTACCAAATGAATCAGATGGATTTAATCAGCCCTCCAAGGAATCCCCCAAAGAATGCTTCTATCTGCTTCTCATTGGCTAGGAATTTGTCATGTGTCCACACATGGTTGCAAAGGTGAGAGAGGAATATAGCTGTGTTTTGGGGATTACTGGACAGCAGTCTGCATGTCTGAAAATTGGGACTTACTAATGCAAATATGGTTATTCTAATAAGCGAAAATCACCAACCTATGTTTGGTCCACATGCCAAATCTGGCCTTCAGGGTGGTTTGTCAATAAAGTTTTATCGGTACACAGCCATTCTTATTCATTTACATATTCTCTATGGGGTGTGTGTGTGTGTGTGTGTGTGTGTGTGTGTTTGTGTTATAGCAGAAGAGTAAAGTATTTTTTATGATATTTGGTCTATAAAGTCTAAAATATTTACTGACACTTTACAGCAAAGATGTGCTAACTTCTAGAATAGACAAACAGCAAGTAGTAATTTGTGGACAAACAGCCCACAGCCAGGCACTGGGCTTGGCATAAAGGTAGACGGGTGTGGGTTCCATCCCTAGGCAGCTTACAGTCCAGGAGACCAGGCAGCCAAGTCAATTGCTAATTGCAATGTTGTGTGATAGATAGAATCATCGCATTCTGTTCAGGGTGCTGTGAAGCCACATAGACAGACCATCCGAAACATATTGGAGAGAGCTTTCTAGATGAATTTAAGAGTCATGAAGATAAGCAAGACAGAGCCAACAGAATTCTGAGCAGCAGGGAAATGTGTGCAAAGCCGAGAGGATGGAGTTGCCAGTCATTATGCTTTCCTCCCACCATATATCACAGTTACCCAAGAGTCTCCTCCAGGGATCACGTACTTTTGCCTCCCCAAGGCTGACACCAGTGTGTGCAAGATCTTTGCCCTGCAGGGCTCGCCAAACACCTGTGAGTTAGCTGCTTGCCATAGCATCAACTGCAGTCCTATTATACCGAGTCTGGTGCCCTGGTGAAGTCTTTGGATTAAAATTCCAGCCCCAAGACTCCCTATTTGCAGAACTCTGGACAGGTTGCTTAACTTCGCTAAGCTTCATTGTTCTTCATCTGTAAAAGCGGGAACACATCACAAGCTAATGCAGGGTTCAGCCTTCACACCATTGCCAATCGGGGCTGAGTAATTCTTTGCTGTGGGGGGATGTCTTGTGCACTGAAAGGTGGTCAACAACTTTCAAGACCTCTACCTATTAGATGTCAGTGGCACACATCAGTTTGTGACAATCCACAGTGTAGGCATTGTCACATGTTGCCTGGGGAGGAAAATGACTCCTGCTTGAAAACTGGTGATATAATGTGTGTACTGTAGGGCTGTGTAGTAAGTGTGATAACTACTACCACTATCTTCATTAGTGCTCAGAAAATATTTGTTAAAAAAATGAACACACTCATGGAAGAAGAAAAACACCTCACAGAAATGATTTCTGATTTTAGGTTGCCAAACCCAGGAAAGGAATTCGTAGTTATGATAAATGATGTTGAACACGATGCAATGTTAGGAAGCTTGGCTGGGAGGCATCTTCAAGTGAGCCAAGGGCACATCCACTGTTTTGTTGCCTGCTTCGACAATGCCTGGTTCAGTTCTGGGGGAAACACCAACTCCCACTTTGAGCCATGTGTTTTGTACGAAGCTGACCTCTATGTGGTTCAGTGGTCAGTCATGGGAGCAGGGCAAGTCTCCTGGGAGAGTCCACACTCCTGGTCACGGTGGTTAGTCTGTGAGTGAGAACAGGGCTTGGGTCAAAGCCCACTCAGGAAACTCTAGGATTTTCTTGATTAACTGATGATGAAGTTTCCCTTCCTTCTGATTTGAACGTAAGGTCACAAGTTCTGGGCTGCAACAGAGAAGGGAGATCAGGTCTAAGAATTAGAGCTCTGTGTAAAAGAGTTGAGTAGAGATGTGGAAAGAACTGGAATTCTGGTGATTTCGTCTGAATTCCCTTACTCAATTATGCCTTAAAGTCCAATTTATTCTCTAACCATTCATGTTTTATATTTGTGGTGGGCCCATTTAGAGCAAGGAAACAATATTAAATGTCAGCGTAGATGTCACCTTTTAGTCCTTCCATTGGATGCCAGTGCTCCTTTTGGATCCTTGAGGGTTCGCTTAGGTATATATTAGCAACCCCCTCACTGCTGTTGGAGTTGTCTTTCTAACATCTAGTCTTCCGGTAAGACACTGAGGGCAGAGACCAGATCCAACATCTTTTATTTCCCTCAGCTCTGCCTTGGACTCAGTGGGGTCTCCCTCTCTATACTTTTTAATCCAATTAAATTTATTCCTTTACAAAAGAAAAAGGACTTTGAGCCCAGTTTACCAAAAGAGTCGAGAGTGTCT
Organism: Hystrix cristata; assembly: GCA_004026905.1. NCBI lineage: Eukaryota > Metazoa > Chordata > Mammalia > Rodentia > Hystricidae > Hystrix > Hystrix cristata. Next base: position 16,444 of record PVJO010025090.1, on the reverse strand, counting down.
GAATTATAGATCTGTGGCTGGCATTGGACTCTCTCCTTCAAACTAACTGGCAGAATGGCTCTGGCAAGCTATTTACTTCTCTAGACCTCAGTTTTCTCATCTGCAGAAAGCAGAGAACAGTGTTATCCAATGTAGAGGGTTGTTCAGAAAAATAAATAAGACGGTGTCTATAAAAGTGCTCAGTGCGCATCTCACTCATGGGAAGCACTCTGTACTCTCTCCCCTTCACTCTGTGTATCCCGGCCTCCGGCACAGGGCTGATGGAGCTTTTGGCGCAGGAGGCATTTGAAGTGTGAGCTAGGGGAGGAGGAGGTCACTAACTAACTGGGCAAAGCACAGACAGCTGACTAACCAGTGATGCTTTAGTGTATTGATGATTGAAAATTTCCAAGCTGGCCAGAGTCTTGTATTGACATTTACTGACTTCTATTTTCAGGAAGACTGAAAAGAGAAACTGTTGGCCAACCAGTCATGATGCTCAGCAAGGACAATGGGTGGGGTCAGCTCAGGGAGAATGGCCACGTCCTTGGAGCTTGAGTGTGTAATTGGTAAGCGTACAGGGCCGGCCCATCAGCTTGGGGACAGGAACACATGGGTGCTGCTGCCAAGCCCCTCGGAAGGTCATTACACTCAGATTGGGGGTCATGATGTTGTTCCCCGTTTCTCCTGCCTTCTCACACTGAGCAGGATTTGAGTCTGCTGTAATATATGGAACACAGGTCAGCGAAGACCAGGTCAGGTTTTGTGCGCTGGGCCTGCTGACTGTGGCCATCAGAGTTCTTTGGGATACAGACTCGAAATACAGCCTCTTAGATCCCCACACTTGAACTGCTCAGTTCGGGTCTCTGGAGCAGGGACAAAGTAACCTTCAAGTGATTCGCCCACTGCTCTCACCATCTCATTTACTTTATACAGGAGGAAAATAAAACCCAAAGAAGTAAGATAGCTTCTCTGAGTTCGCCCGGCTCGTTTGCACCATGCGATTGCTGAATGGCTACACCAGGGTGCTATTAGAGCTGCACTCTTTTATGCATGGTCACAGAGTGTTTCATTGCTGTTATCTCACTTGATTTCTTCAACCAGTCTCCACATGAAAAAGTAGAATTATTGTTTTTATTATGAGGAAATGCAATTTTCATTTATATTTTTATGTCATTAGGCAGACATAGCCTCCTCAAGAAAGGTATGGCAATCCTATATAGCAGTTTTATGCAGCTCAGCAGGAGGCACTCTTTCTTCCAGGAGGATGGGGGGCTGTCCTGTCTGACCAGCATGCGGGCGGGGATGTCAGCTCCTACTCTCAGTCTTGCTGGAATGGCCTTGTGCAGTTTTCAACTGGCACAACTGTGCCTGACAGCGCCGTTATCCAGGGGGAGGGACTTGGACTCTGATTTGTGTTCCTCAGGACCCAGTGTAGAGCTGAACTTGTAAGTGTTCAGAAAAGGTGGTTGAAAGGAATTGCTTGAGGCTACATGACTTAGCCATAGCAGGATAGGAACCTTTGCTTCTAGGCATGGCCTCAGGCTACTTAACTCAGGAGACAACAAATTACAACCTGGAATGCTGTACTTACTCCATCTTTTGGAGAGTTGACCAGTACAATCTCTAGAAATAAGTCACTTTGGGGTGAGCTCTGAAAACCAGTCTTGCAGTCAAGGCTGAATCTGCAGTGATCGCCAGCCCACATGTGAGCATCAGGAAATGTTGGAAACAGCCTGATGTCTCTGGCTGCCTTCAACAATTCACATTCTGTCTTCTGTATTTGCCTGAAGTTAAATAAGTTTTCAGGTACTGAGCAAAACCCTTTTCCCTCAATCTCTCCCTTTTTCCTGTGCTTTGCAAGGCAGAAGCACCTGGGGAGGGACAGGGGGCCACCCATAGCCCATAGTCACACCTTGACACTTAGGCCTGACCATACATGTCCAATTCTTAGCCTTTTGATTGCTCTACTCTTTGCGCTGTCCTGTTTGGAGGGTGATGGAGAAGCTAATGGTGTTGGAAAGCTGTTTCCCACCCCCAGGATGTCTCTCCATTCCTTCCAGGGGTAGAACTTTCACAGCTTCAGCTACAAATAACAGCACTTACCAACCGTATTAGTCACCTTTCTGGTCACTGGAACATAATACCGGACACTTATGACTTAAAGAAGGTTTAATTTGGATTATGATTTCAGAGGATTCAGTCCATGGTTGTCTGGATCTAAGGTAAAAAACATCATGGTGGAAAGACATGGTGAAGCAAAAACTGTGGCTGCAGGGAAGCAAAGCATTGGGAGGAAAAGGTCAGGAACCATATATAGTACCCAAGGTCATACCTCCACAACCCAGGCAGACAAACCCTAAAGCGTGCTTCACAAATCCCGTGAGAATTTTAAGCCAATCAGATTGACACAATTAAGGTTAACTGTTACATTAACTTTCACTGAGCTCTTTCCACAAGCTAAGCCACAGTTTAGGGCTTTCCTTGAGCTCTCATTTCATCCCATAATGACTTTGTGAGATGAATGCTATATCTCCATTTTACTGATGAGAAAATCAAGAGAGCACTAAGTAACCTGCCCAAGGTTACACAGTTAGCAAGTGTCAAAGTCAGGACTCAGACTCTAACTGCAGGGTGTCTGACCACCAGACCTATGCAGCTACCTCTAGGGTACCCACTCCTTGCCAGGTTTGATGAAGTCCTAGACCAGGAGCTGGGCACTGGAAAGGCCTGGAAATAAGAGCCCTGTCTTTTTTGTAGGCAAGTTTACTTTGCCACACTTATTGAGTGCCTTCTGTGTGCCCAACTCCTTGCTCAACAGCTTTCTAATTTGCATGTATTTTCTCACTTAATCCTCAAAGCAAACTTAGGAAGTCAAACCACTGCCCCAGTATTCTTACTCCTCACTCAAAAATAAGGCAGGACTCAAGTCCAAGTCTACGTGACTCTGAGAATACACTAAGAAATGTCTCCATCCCTTGAGGCAACCACTATTAAGTTTTCTTGTGTGTCCTACATAATATATTCTGTGATTACAGAAGGATATGTTTGTGGGTCTAACATGTACATTTTTCATATATGTGGATGCATTTTGTTTGCTCATGTATTTGTGAGATACGCACATTTAACACAGAAGAGAGCTTAACTGAATTGCATTTATTTTCACAATCTTAGTGTTCTATGACTCTGGAGTAATAACCTGAAAATGGGCAGGGATCTCTTTAGAGTGCCAACTAATAAGCAAGGAATGCAAATCAGAATTAGAAAATCATCATTTTGTATATATTTGTTATATCTTAGGAAAGTTTACTTTAAAAGTCCCCTCTGCTATAGGACACAGTCTCTCCACTATGCATTTTGCTCCCTTTGCTGGTCTATCTCATGCATCACACACTGTTAATTTCCAGGATTAATTCTCACAAACTCTGCAGTGCACAGGGCTGAAGAATGAGGCTACAAGGATGTCCCGGAATCGCCTTCTCCCTAGATAGTGCTATGGCACAAAGGTTACCAGCAGTTCTCATTTTCTTTTCTCCTGATAGTTCCTCCAAAATAGATCACCCAAGTGCTTCATTCTGTAAACTTCCAGCATGTTCTTTCAACCCTGAAACCCAAATCAGTACAAAACCATCCCTGGGGCCACGTGTACTGGCTGATTGCCATTTCCACCACCCAGGTGAGGGGTGGTAGTGGGCTTCTGCCTCCTACGAGTCACTCTGAATCTGCCAGTTGCTCTTCCCCTCTGCACTCAGTGGAGGGTCCTCCTCCTCCTCTGTTTTCCTTTTCTTCTTCTGAGACCTCAGTAGAACCCATCACATAATTATTCCTTGTTTTTCAGCCTCTACTCATTGATTCTTTGATTCTCTTACTTGCTCACTTACTTACAGGCATTTATTAAGCACTGTTGTGGTTTATATCTAGATGTCCCCAAGACCCTCAGGAGCTCATAGGTGGGGCTGTGGGAGGGTGATGGGACAACGGGGCTAATAGCTGACTTACTGTTGGACGGTGGGATCTGCTTGGAAGAGGCCATCACTAGGGACAGCCTGGCAGTGTTCATTTCCCTCCCTGGCTCCTCCCCTGACACTCTGCTTCCTGTCTGCCTGTAATGAGCAGTTCTGTGCCATGTCCCTGTGCCATGCTACCCTGCCTCGGAGCCATCTCTATGGACTGAAACCTCTACAAACTATGAGCTGAATAAATCTCTCTTCCTTTAAGCTGCAGATGTCTGGTATTTTGTCCCGGCAACAAGAACAGTGACTAAGACAAGCACCCACATGTTCCAGGAGTTCTGCTAGGACAAGGATTTAGAAAGTTAATAGGGACAGACTTTGGCCCTTCCATTGTGGAGCCCAAATGTGTTTCCAAGTCACTTTTGGTGAATACTTCTGGAGCTGCTTGTTTGAATAGCAATAATGTTGATGAAGATTCTGATGATGAGAAAAGAAGGGGAGATGGCATTTTTGGAGCCTTTCTCCATTGCTGTCTCTCTGATGATCATTTATTTTGGCATTGCTAGGGATTGAACCCAGAGCCTCATGCATGCCAGGCAAGCACTCTACCACTGAGCTACCCCTCAGCCCTAATCATTTTAGTTGTGTTACTTAATTCCCTCAACGACATCATGAAGTAGGTACTATTTTTATCTCCATTTTATATGTGAAGGAATCTAGGCCCAGAGAAGTTAAGCAATTTTCTCAAGGTCACACACCCTATGCGGGATAAATCCTAGTGGTGATCTGAAGTTTGACCCCAGAGAAGCCTCCTTAATTATTATATTCTCTTGATCCCTCAAAACCATCCAACGAGAAGTGTCAGAAGGGCAGGAAAATGGGCTTACAAGAGAAAGGAAGAAAGGCTGGTAGCCTGGATAGGATAAAAGGGAAAAGGCTGCTGCTGCTTGCTGCCTCTTGCCTGCTCTGCCATGGACTGTTTCTCCTCTGCCAGGTCTCTCTGCTTTGCCACCCTGCCTTGGCGCCAGGTGACTCTGGACCGAATCCTCTACAGACAATGAGCTGAAATAAACTTTTCCTCCTTTAATTTGTGGGTGTCAGGTATTTTGTCACAGCAATAAGAAAGTAACTAAGATACTCAAGATGCCCTCAACACAATTTCCTATTGTCCTGATGCAAAGTACTTAGCTTCTTTTCAGCAACATCACTCTCCAACGCCTCACCTTTGCAGGTGCTTCCTTTCTGACCAAGCTGAACATTTTCCAAATGGAGTTTTGCTCCTGACTTTCAATATAAACCTGGTTAAAACTGCCAGCTGTACTCATGTCACAACTTGAATCCTGGGCTGCCTTGAAATTTCCTCTACCAGATTAATTAATCAACTGCCCATAACCTCAATCTCCAGCAAAGTCTCAATAAAGTGTAGACAAATTTTCTGCCACAGCATAACACATGGTCTAGAATCCAACTGCCAACGGAGTCTTTGTTCCCAATTGAAACTTTCCTGAATCTGTTATTTACAGTCTGCATTTTTATCAGCATTCTGGTCTTCCGAGTTCTGACTAGAAGCTCTCATCAAGGTCAGGTTACAGCATTCTAGAGCTTCTGTAGCAGGCATCTCCAAAACCTTACAAATTCCTCCCATGAACCAGGTCCAAAGGCTTCTAGTCAGGTAACCCACTCTTGGACCCAAAACCTTCATTTCTTTGTCAGTGGGACAAATACCCAACACCTACAACTTGAAGCAGGATGTGTTTATTTTGGTTTTTTAGTTCACAAGTTTCAGTCCATGTTTGGCAGGCTTAAACTCAGAAATGACATCATGGAAGGCCTGGGCAGAGGAAAACTGCTCACATCATGGTGGCCAGAAAGCGAGAATGAAGGGAGGAGCTGGGGTGGAAGATATTACCTTCCAGGTCATGTCCCCAGTGACCCACCTCTTCCAACTATACCCCTCCTGCTAACAGCAAGTCAGCTATAATGCCCCCATCATTCAATCACCTTCCAAAAGCCCCGCCTATAAGTCCATGAGACTCTTGGGGGACACTTCAACCTAAATCATAGCAGATCTTGATATAGTGTACTCCAAACTCCACTAGATATGGACTGTTACCACCTTACCACCTCATGCTCATACAGTCTGAAATACCTGGAGGGATGGGAAACTCACTACCTCCTGACATAGTTGATTGCATTTCTGTAGTAGTTACCTTGGATTTTCCTGCTCAGTGTCCCTGCCCCCACAGGTAACAACACTCCAAGTTTCCTTTAGGGAAATGCCTGCCCCATTTCAGGTCATTCTATTGAACCTGTGAGGGACGGGGGTGGGTGCATGACCCCAAATTAGGCCAATCAGTCTGTCTCGCATTTAAATTTAAGTACAGAGCCAGATGACACAAAGATAGAGAAGTGAGACAGCCAGGTCACCTCTGCAAGGAGGGACTGGCTGAGAGCGTTCTAAGTAGCCCTTGGACCTCTGGCCTTATTCAGCCTGCCCTTCAGTTCTGTGAGCAACTATATCCTTCCATTAAATTCTGCCAGAGTTGCCATCCAAATACCTTTCCTGATAAAGATTGCTTGTTGTTTTCGTGTTTCTTTATTATAGGTGTAATTCATGCACGTGGTTTAAAACACTTTCAAGTGCTACACAAAGGTAATTTCCCGTGGTGCATCTTTTTGTTCCTACTCCAGGGGGGTGACCACTGTTAATCTTTTCTTCTGCTCCCTGTAGAAACTTCTGGATGAATAGCACTATTAGACATCTCTTCCTGGGACACAGCAGAAACCCATCCATCCACACAGCTTCCATTTATTGTGCAAGGCCTGGGTTTGGAAAATCACATACCATATGTCACTGGCAGCCTGTCACAGAGTTGGCAGCCATCCTAACACATACTGTCAGCCTCCTTGCCTAGGACAGGATATCCCCAGTGCCTTTAGCCACCATGAACTGGGCACTACCAGGAGACTGTCCTACCTTGTCCTTCCTTTGAAACACGTTCCAGGTTGCCGCCTCTCTTCAGAATGGGCACCCAGAACTGAACACAGCCTGCTGCTTTCCTTGCCCTTTTCCTTCTCTGCTAGATGTGCTGAGATTCCCTGAGGGACTGGTCTGCAGCCCAGCAACACTGTTGACCTTCCTGTCCACTAACATACACAGCCAAGTTCTAGCTCAATCGCATCTCTGAATCTCCATTTGTACAATTTGTTTTTTGAGCCCAATTCTGGAAGCTATACATATCCATATTAAACTCCTTGTTGTGTGGAGGTGTGTGTGTGAATGTTTCAGGTTTTTACCCAGCTCAGAGTTACCCATAGGCACCTAGCTCAGAGAACGTCTGTCCTCAGAATACGGTCTCACTCCGTGTAAGCAGGAGCTCCATGTGCTGAAATACAGCATACTATCAACCTGAGCATCAGGTGACCCAGGGCTGTGAATCGCTGATGCTGCTTCTAGAAAGTGCTTTGAAACAAAGTTCAGTATAACCCCAAACTGCAAAGAGCCAAATACCCCACAACAGGGACTTGGGTGAATAAACTGAGACACAAGTGATGAGCTATCACGTGGTTATTAAAGACCATGCTATAGAGGAGTAACTCATAACATGAGAAGCCATTGTTATGCTATTGATAGGTTTCAAAAAGGATTATAAAACACTTGGGCTAATTCAGTCCCACTTTTCCATGTATCTAAATGTGTAGAACAAAGACCAGAAGGACACAAACAAAACTGGTACTGGAGAACTTTGAGTAAAGGGATTCCAGCTGATTTTTATTTTCTTCGTCTTACTTGTATTTTCAGGTATATCTTTCTACAATAAATATACCTTTTATAACAAATTTTAAAAAAAATAAGTAAAGAAGAGCCAGGTGCACCGGTGCATACCTGTTATCAATCCCAGCTACTTAGGTGGCTGAGGGAGGAGGATTTCGTGTTTGAGTCTGGTTGAGGCAACATAGTGAGATCCCATCTTAAAATGCCACACAGTACAGCACACAATATAATACAATGCAATACGAGCTAGGGATGTAGCTCAGTGATAGAGTACTCGCCTAGCATGAGTAAAGACCTCAAGTTTGATCCTTAGTACTGAAGAAAAAAAAAAAAGAAAGAAGACCCATAGCTTTGACACTTCACAGAATAATCCAAGGCACAAAAATGAAATCAAAAATTGTTTTAAAATATGATGCTATCTGGATAGTCAAAGGGTAGACACTTGGAGATGGAAGATGAGTAATGGCCAGCATGGTAATCAGGGTCAATACTGAAAATCTGCTAAGAGAGGAGATCTTAGTATTCTCACCAAACAAAAAAGTGAGCTAAGAGGTGAAAATATGTTCAGTAGCCTGATTGTAGTAGTCCTTCAGTAATGTAAGTAATGTAAACATATCTTGAAACATCATGTTGTACCCTTGAATATATATAATTTTTATTTGTCAGTTATACTACAGTAAGGCAGAGAGCTATATTGTGTGAAAGCTCTCGTGTTCTTAGATTCATATGTCTATACCTGAATCAATATGCATACCAGCTGAATCACAAAATCTAGTAGTACTACATGTAAAGTCCCTTGGAAATGCAGGCGGCTGCAGGTGCCTCTACTCCCATGGACCCAGGGAGCCTGCTTACGGGATCACAACCCAGATGCCAGCTGGACATGGTGGGACACACCCATAATCCCAGCACTTGGGAGGCTGAGGTAGGAGGATCACTGCAAGTTTGAGGCCATCCTGGGCTACAAAGTGAGTTCAAGGCCAGCCTGAACTGCATAGTGAGACCCCGTCTCAAAAGAAAAAAAAAAAAAGGCATACAGCCCAGATGCCTCGGGTTGGTCAGGTTATGTCAGTGAGGGAAGTGGGCAGGGTGGGAGCAGTCAGGGGTAAACAGCAGGTGCTCCAGCCCAGTTATCATGATGTGGGAATGCAGGCCCCCCCCGTACCAGAGCGTCTCATTTTTCAAGAGAAGCCAGAAAGCTAGATGTTTCTAAATGTGAAGTTTGCTAATTTGAACTGAGAAACAATTCGAATTTTCTAGAAGATGGTGTGACCCAAACACTGTGTTTGGGCCACGCTGAGTTCTCAGTTGGCCAGCTGGTAGCCTCTTCTCCCAGGGTTTGAGGGTTGACTGAAGGAAAGCCTTGCGAGGACAGTAAGAGGGAAACGAGCAGAAGGGGATGGGCTGCCGAGGGTTAGCCAGAAGTAGAGTTAGGCTCGGCAGTTAGGGTGACCCTTGCTAGTGCTTGGGTCCTCGGGTCCCCAGAGGCCATGTGGCAGAGGTTGGTCCCAGCATGGTGCTATGGAGGGTGGTGGAACCTTAAAAATTTGGGGCCTAGTGAGAGGTCTTCAGGTTATTGAGGGCTTGCTCTGAGGGGACAATGGGACTGGAGACACTTCCTTTTCTTTCTCTTTTTCTGGCAATGAGGTGAGTGGCTTTGTTTTGCCACACACTCCTCATCTTGATGTTCTGCCCCGCCGCACTCCCAGAGGCAATGGGGCCAAGTGACCATGGACTGAAACCTCCACAACTGTAAGTAGGAAAAAACTTCTCCCCTTCATAAATTGATCATCTTAGGTATTTGTTTTAGTGACAGAAAGTTGTCTAATGAAATTCTAAAAGAAGGAGAATTAGTGAGGAGGGGACAGTTTGAAGGATCTTTGCCTTCTGTGAGAATGCCACATGGAATTGTTCAGAGTTCCACCGTGTGATCATTAATCCTGGTATGTCAACTACACTGGATTAAGAAACACCCAGCAGATTAGTAAAACACACCCTGGGTGTGTCTGGGTGGGTCAAGGAGGCGGAGCCTTAGAGATCATGTATGGTCCCTGACCTGTTTTTCTCTGGCGTATTTCCTCTGCTCTGAACTAAGTAGCTTTGCTCCACCATGATCTTCAGCTATGATGTCTTCCTTGGAGCCAGCTGACCGCGGACTGAAACTGAGAAAACTAAACATTTCCTCCTTTAAGTTATGAGTGTTGGGTTTAGTATCCAGCCACAGGAAAACTGACACATGTACATTAAATGATACGTCAAGCTCTCAGAAGTCCCAGAAGGAGAAGGAGACACCTCCAGGAAGGATGTTAGGTGGCTACTTTATGATTCTTCTGAATATATATATATATATATATATATATATACATATATATGTCTATCTGATATATGTACATTCAAGTTTGTAACCATTAAACTTTAGAGCAATATAAAAGGAATTTCATGAAAAATGGCTTTTGCATAACAATTACTTTCAGTGCACACTGTATGTAAGTTTTATAGCCTTATTGTGTGATGCTTCAGAAAGGCTGTTATCATAGGCGTGGGACCTGTACCCAGCTCCGTCCCCGTATGTGACTTTGAGGTGCCGCTTAGCCTTTGTGGGTCTCCTTTAGTATTTCTCTTTCATAAAATGAGAGCATCTTGAAGATTCTATCAGGAAGGAGCAGAGAAAGACCTCTTTAAATCTGAGGCTTCCTTACTCTCAGGGATGCAGACAAGCCTGGGCTGCAGCCCAAGGGACTCATGCTGGTTTCTGTTGTTGGAGAGAACACACAGTAGTTAGCGTTCTGGCTTGGATAATGGATTCAGCGCAATCTGAGAAAGGAGTATGCAAGGTAAAGGTATTTCCCTCCCAAACTGATTTTATTTAGATAGGATTGAGAGACATGACTTGTCAAACTTACCCAGAAATATTCTTGAAATATTCTTCACCTCCATCAACATGGCTCAGCCTAAGCCTTCTCTCTAGTCTCCTGGCCTTAGTTTCTCTTTCAGAGGCAGAATAGTCATCCTTAAAAAATTGCATTCTATTGCCCTAATGAAAAACCAATGGACAGTCTGGTTCCTCCGGGATTAAGTTGGATTCTGCGGCCTGGCGCACACACATTGCACCTCAACATTTGCCTTGACTCCATGTAGCCGTGTTCCAGCCAGAGTGAACATCTCTCCTTTGCTCAGGAAAGCTATGACCTTGAATGACCTTGCATTTGATAACCCTGCACCCTCTGCATGGGTTGTTTATTTGCATGTCAGCGAAGCTCTGCTCATCCTTCTAGGGCAGGTGATGGAGATTCGGTGGCGCCATTTCTGTGTGTGCAGTCTGCACTGTGCCTGACCTTGGGTCGTAAGAAGGGGCTCAATGAATGTTGTTTGTAGACAAGGAATGAACACATGAATGGAGGAGTGAGTCCTTGAGTAAGTTAGTGAATGAATGAGTGAATAAATTAGGAGATCGATGAATGAATGATTAGAAAAATAAATGAAAGAGCGAATGACAATGAAAGTAAATGGATGAAGAAATGAATAGATACGTGAATGTTGGCAATTAACTCATGGTTTGAATAAAGCCAGATTCAGCACCTGGAAAGGAAAACAAAAGACGTGCGACAAGTTAAAACCAGGAGCTCGAGGCTGCCACCCTATGTATCCCTGTAGCTACCTGCACAACTAGTGCCGTTGCCTCTCCTTTGTGGCTCTGGACTCCTCTTTTGCTTTGGTGACCTTGCCTCTGGAAGTCTGGAGGAGAAGTCGATCCTTTTACCCAGACACATCCTGTTGTGTTCTGCATTTCACATGTTTCCGAGGCTGGCATGCCATGACTCTTGGGGAGGGAGAAAGGAAGAAGATGCTAAATGAGTCTGGGGTCTCACACTAGCTGGCTCTCTTTTCCGTTATTATTTTGAGAGCCTTACAGAAATCCCAAGGGAGCCAAGGGAGCTTATGGTGTCCTCTGTGCTGCTGGGTCCCTGGGAGGGGTTGTTCGTGGGTTAGCCTGGTCCTCAGCACAGCAGGCTCCAGACCTACATGTACTGTCACACCATCTGCACTCATTTCCCGTGTATTATCTCACTCCATCATTATACCATCCAGTAGTGTGTATTCTTATCCTCCTTATACAGAGGTGGAAACTGCTCAGAGAGGTCAAGGAAGTTGCCTCAGATCACACAGGAATCTATATGTAGGGGATTGGATGCAGGTTGTTTGTTTTGGTATATCTCTCTAAGCAGTAGGTCATACAGCTATGGAGGTTTCCTCTGGGGTGTGTCCTAGGGCCCCAGCAGGAGACTCATGGCAGCTTTGACGGTGTTATTGAGGTGAATTTGATGAGGGAGCATCAGTCTAAATGTGTCAGCAGGCTTAGGAGAAACAAAGAAAGGCCAGCGGAGCCTGGGGCTAGTGAGCATGCAGCGTTTCTCCCACCCTTGGGTCTGAGGCTTCAGGGCCAGGAGCTCTTTCCTGAATTGCAGAGAATGAGCTATCCCACAGGAATTGTGCCTCTTGGTAGAGAAATTCAGACAATGGGAACCCAAGGCCCGGCAGCACGGCAGCCAGGGAATGAACACCATCCCCTCTCTCTTTTCTCCCTTTCCCATCGCCTGCTGAAGCTGCCCAGTATCCAAACCCACCGGGCAGGAGTCACAGGAAAGTCAGCACCCAGAGTGCCAAGCACAGTAGATTGAGCAGAGAGCAGATCTGCAGGGACGAGTGGGCACCACCCTGCAAAGTGCTGAGGTCACATTTCACTTTCTATGCTAAGTCTCTGAGTCTTAACCAAGTCAGGGCAGAACACTGGAACTCCCAGAATAGATGTGCTTTGTACCTCTACTTGCTACACGTTTCTTTCTGACTTCTTTCTTAAGTAGATGGCTCTATCTCCTTCCTGGGCTGCGGTATTTTGGAAGCGTGTTTACCATGTTGTTCCATTTTAGGCCTCTCTCCTCGCCCTCTGCGTGAGTGCAGAACTGGCACTTTATGGCAGAAGAATTCCCGGTTGAATTTGCTGAGTGCTAGCATCACACACGAGATTTGTCCTGGACGAGGGAGGTTTGTTCAAGTGCTAATTATTGTGCCAATTTGATAGGCTCGTATTGCACACTTCTGCTTTTGTACATTTTTACAGCATGCAAGCCAGAGCTAATAGTTTTAATTACTTAACTGAAGGCCTCAATTCCTCCCTTTAAAATGCTTTAGGGTCTTTATATCTACAGGATTCCGTACACTTTGGTTACTTATTAAAGTGAGAATTTGGGCTACTCCCCCAACAACCGGACACATCAGAGATAGATTTACATACAGCAATACGATGCTTGGTGCACTAGACAGGGTGTCCCTCTGGTTGGCAGGTGGCCAAATCTCTTTCAACCTTGGCTTTCTCATCTGAAAAACACACAGAATAATAAGGACATGCATGTGAGAGTTCTCAAGTTAATACGCATCAAAGTGACTATGCTTTTTAACAATGGAGCAAGGTAGTGGATTTCAGTGACCCTTGGACAATTCTGCCAGTGCAATTTTTAGAGGTATCACAATAAAAGGTTATAAAGTGAGGCAGAGGACTTGGAGGTAGGGTATCAGATAGCCAGTGTGGATTGCAATTTGCATCGAATGGACATCCAAATAATTCCCAATACTTTCTTGTTGTAGGGCAATTCATTTAATGCTAATTAAATGGAATAGGAAGTATTATAGCAAAAAAGTTTGTATAAGATGCCTCAAAAATAAAAACTAGCTAAGAATTTTGGAAGTAAAATTTCCTAATCATGTTCTAGGTCAAAGATGAGCAAACTTTTTCTATAAAGGGTCATATCATGACTATTTTAGGCTTATGGACCCGTCCTTACTGTGTCATAAGAAAAAATTAGCTGTGCACAATACAGAAATGAATGAGTGTGGTTGTGTTCTAATTAAATTTATTTGTGAAAACAAGTGTGAGTTTAGATTTGGCCCATGACCATATTTATCAACCCCTGTTATTTTTTCTTGGTTTTGTTTTCTGAGACAGGGTCTTACTATATGTTTAGGCTGGTCTTGAACTCACTATGTAGCCCACACTGGCTGCGACCTTATGGTGATCATCCTGCCTCAGCCTCTGACTTACTGAGACTAAAGGTGCATACTGCCATAGCCAGCCTAAACTGTTTTAGATGGACCCAGCTGTCCTGTGCCGATAGTGCTAGAGAAATTGCCCACTGTCTCCTCTATTGTTATGCTAAATTATAAGAGAAAGGGTTGGCATTTATTAGTACTTTCTAGACACCAGGAAATATACTAAACACATTCCACATTTAATATCATTTAACTCTGCAAGGAAGTATGGGGTAAATCCCCACTGTACACTTGAGGAAACATACGCAATTAAGCTGGGATTCAAATACAATCCCGCCTTACACCAAAGCTCAAACTCTGCCTCCTTCGTATCACCATGTAGGGAATTTCAGCCTTTGAGTGTTGTATTTGTCCATTAATCTTTAATATAGTATTGATATGTTCGGGTTTAGGTCTACTATTTGAACACAGTCACAGTCACATAGTGACAGTTCTGTCTCTGAGGGACCACATGCACCATGTTGGTCTGTGAGATTATGTTGCCTGGTGATGCTGTGACCCTTTTAGTTTGTGTATGTACACACTAGGGTGTTCAAACATGGTGAAGTCACCTAATGACGCATTCTGAGAAGTGTCCTAGCCACACATTTCTTAGAACACATCCCCGTTGTTAAGCAACGCATGACTTGTTTTCTATTTTCCTCATCTGTTCTTTGCCCCTATATACTGCCTTCCTGCTTTCTTTAGATTTCAATTAATATTTCTCAACCTTTTATTCTCATTATTACCATCTCCGAGTGAGCTATTCGGACATTTCCCCCAGTCACATCTCCCTGAAGTTTAATACCACAAATATACTATGTATCTGTTGGTGTGCTTTGTAAAACCTGTGCTTTGTACGTAAAAAAGTAAAGATAATTCTACTGTCAAAAACCAATTTTCATCTCCTTTGGTGCAATATTGTTCTGATTGAGAATGCATAGTTTAATAATTTTTAGTACTACATTTTAATTTATATAGTGACTTTTTAGCTAGACCTTTTAAAAAATTTTATCTCTCTCTCTCTCTCTTTTGGTGGGGTGCTGGGGATAGAACTCAAAGCCTGTGCTTGCAAGGCAAGCACTCTAATCATCTCTCTTCCCATTCATCCATCCTTACCTTTCCCCAGTGTTTTAGAGTTAATGTTGTGCCATTTTGTGTAAAATGTAAAAACTTTATAACTACGCAGGTCCACTCCCACCCCTCATTCTTTGTGTCATTGTTGTCATAGGTGACTATCATGTACTAAATCAGGCACATCTAAGCTGTGGGCTGTGGACTGTACGCAATTCTGGGTAGCTAGTAAAGTGGTCCCACAAGACCATGAACTTTTAACATTATGATGTGATATTTAGCAATATTTTTTTCATGACTTGGTTGTCTGGTGCTCCAGTATGGACTGCATAGGTGAGGTCAGATGCTGAGTAGGGGGAGGCAGTAGAGTGCTAACTCCACTTCCTGTGTGGACCATGCAAACCAGCTAGCCAAAAGGTTAGACACCTGTGATTAAAGTTATGAACCCACAAGATAATGGTATCATTTCTGGTTTTGCAGGCATTTATACTTTGAAGAAATTAAGAGAAAAAAATCATTCATGTTTACCTACACCCTTACCATTTTTTATATTCTTTTTTCCTTCTTGAAGATGAAAGCTTTCATTTTGCATAACTTCCCTTTGGCTTGAATACTTTTCTTTTTTAATACTGTAGGTCTGCTAGCATCAAATTCATTTAGTTACATTACAGGATGTTTACACTGGACACAGATTTCTGGGGCAATAGTTTTCATTTTCTTTTATCACCTTCAAGATGTTCTGTACTCTGTACTTTCTAATAAGAAGTTAGGAAATCGTTCAGATTTGTGTTGTTCAGTTATTCATTTTCTCTGGCTGTTTCAAAATGTTTCTCTTTGTTTTTGGTTTTCAGAAGTTTGACTATGATTTCAGTATCTGGAGTTTCTTTCAGTAATGTTTGCTGAGTTTCTTGAATCCGAAAATTTATGTCTTCCAACAAAATTGAGACTATTTGGCCACTGTTTCTTTAAGTACCTTTTGTGGTTCCCCTTACTTTCCTTCTAGGACTTTAACTACATGTGGTACAATTAAAAAAAACGTAAATTTTAAATTTTAAAAATTATTACAGCAAAAGACATACAGTGTTACCTCGGTTCATGAAATTAATTCCTTCCATAATTCTTTGCAATTGTGGAATAAATTCTGTAACCAGAATCATGAAAAGAATTAAGTTCATGAACCAAGGTACCACTATGTTGCCATCATTTCCCCTCAAAATATTCCCTGTATTAGTTGCCTTTCTAGAGCCAACGGTTTGCAAGAGAGCAGATTTAACACAGGACATTTACAGGTTACAACATTCACCTATAAGCCAAATGCAGGAAGCATGCTGAATGTCTGTCTCCGCACTGGACACCCAAAAGATCCAATCAAGGGCTGCGAGCCCACGGCACTGTCTGATGTACGTCTGTGCCCGCAGATGACGGCTGAAGAAATCTTTACTGGAACTAGGATGCGAGGCTCGCAGCAAAGATGTAGACCAGATTTTCCCTGAAGCAACAGCAGCCATCCTCGACAACAGCAAGGCCCAGAGCTCCTTCTTTGACAAGAAGAGCCCAGTTCCCTTCAGGAGAACCAGCC
>PVJO010025089.1:0-23316 GCA_004026905.1 Hystrix cristata | reverse complement strand
TGAAGTTGCTTATAAAAAGTTGATTTATGTACAAGATCCAATACTACTGCCTATTAACAAGGAATGTTCCTCTGAGATTTTTACAACACTGTCAGACAGAAGATGGTATCGGTAGGATCTTGAACATTCCCCCAAAGCCCAAGTGTTGAAAAGGCTTGTCCCCAGACTGGTGCTATTGGGGGTGCAGAGTCTTTAAGAGGTGCAACTTCATAGGAGGAAGTGAGGTCATTGTGGGCATGTCTTCGAAGGGTCTTTTAGGTCACTTTTTGTCTCTTTTTCAATTCCAGGTCATCCAGTAAACAGCTTTTCACCACTAAGCATTCCCGCTACACACCCAGTGGAACGAACCGATCATTAGCTGGAACCCCCAGAACTAGGAGCCAAAACAAACATTTTCTCTTTATAAGTTGATTATCCCAGATACGTATTATACTAATGGAAACCTGACTAGCATAGAAGATATACTTACATACTTATTGTTAAAATGCAGAAAATATATAAAAGTTCAAAGAGTTAAAAAGGAAAATTCATCTATTACTTTATTACCCAGAACTAAGCCATTCTTTAAACTTGCATGTGTTTCTGTGTTTTTTTAACTCTATATTTTGGAAGCTTTTCATGAAAATATTAGACAATGGGATACACTGTCTTTTTTGAGATAAGTTCTAGCATTCTACACTCTCTCAGGATGTGAAATCTCTGCTCACATGCACCCGATTTACCTAAAAGACAGGTTTTTGAATTCACTCACACCCTAATACAGTGGCTGGCAAACTTCCTCAGATAGTAGTTTCAGCTTAGTGGCCCTGTATGGCTTTCTTTCACAGCTGTTCAACTCGTCTCTTCTAGCATGAAAGCTGACAGCGCAAGGCATAAATGGACGGATGGTGCTGTATTCCAATAAAACTTTATTTATAAAAGCAACGACAGACAGGAGTCAGACTAGGAACTCTAATTTGCGACTTCCTGTTCATTTCGTCACAGCAAATACTGAGAGGGAATGAACAACTAACAAAATTCCAGAAATATAATTGATAACTTTAGCTAGCTGTTAGAGCACTCCCCACTCTTTCACTAAAAAAAAAGGCAAATTCAAGTATGAGGCTGAATAACCACATAGTACCACTTTTTATCAGGAAAAACTATTGCACCTTTGAATTTTTTTCAAACTGAACTCCTGCCATTGCTTTTGGACCACGTTTCACAGATTTTTGTTTTCTGCGCAGGCAACCTGTTCACGGGAATATTGATCACACTATAATCCCTCTGATTCAATTTTTCCTGGCTGCCTTCCAAGTTATAGCCATTTCTGCCACTACCTACATCTCTTCAATAATTCTCCCCAAATTAAGTCCCCTCTGTCTTTCTTGATCAACCAATTTCCCTCCCACAAACTCCAGATTCGGTTAGCCACACATGGCTGAAAGAATCTGCTTTTAAAAGGACATTTTGTGATTAGGCAATTTTCTTTGAGGATGATTGCTGAGAAAACCACTACCAACAATAACATTATTTTCCTTTCAAGAAATGCATTTGAGATGGAGCTGGATTTCCAGTGCCTCACTTTTTCTTTGAAGCCCTTGATTTGCCACAGATTGAACCACTTCAGAGTCCCTAGGTAAAGGGGTTTTCAGTTCAACAAATCGTGAATGATCACTGAAGCCAAAGTTGTAGTTTCTCTGTCACATTCCCAGGAAATCCTCTTCCCCAGTCCTCAGTTCCATGTGCCATCCACTCACTTTATGAGTGAGTTTTTGGAGTGTCATTATCAAGGGACTTATCTGTCCTTGGAGTACTGGAGTCGAGAGAAGTGTGAGTTCATGTCCTTTTCCCACTCTGCACCTCCATCCTGTGACTCCACATAGCCAGAGTAGACAAGGGATTCAGAACTTGGATGGAGGTAGACAGGGTTGCAGAGATCTCTTGCTACCTGAGAAGCTGAGATGGAGCAGACAAGGAAGGGGAGCAGGTAGAGGAAGAGGACAAAATGAGGAGGAGGAAGAAAAAGAGGAAGTAAATGAGCAAGAGGAAAGAGGAAGTGTAGAGAAAGTGGGAAAAGGAAGAATGAGGAGGGAAGAGGAGGAAGACAAAGATGAAAAGACGAGATGGAGGGACAAAGAAGGAGGGAGGAAGGAAGACAATGAAGAAAGGAAGGGAACTGTTTAAACTTCAGTGTCACACAGAGATCAAACTGAGGCTGTGTATTAGTTACTTTTCCAGAGACAATAGTTTGTAAGGGAACAGATTTAATACAGGACATTACAAGTTACACCATTCACCCATAAGCCAAATGCAGGAAGAGTGCTGAATGTCTGTCTATGCTCTGGAGACCCAAAAGATCCAATCAAGGGCCGGAAGCCCACAGTACTGTCTCATGTATGTCCGTGTCTGCACTAAATGGTTGAAGAAATCTGTATTGGAACCAGGATATGATAATCACAGCAGAGATGAAGTCCAGAGCTCCCCTGAAGCAACAGCAGCCATCCTCAATGATAGCAAGCTCCTTCCTTGATGAGAACAGCCGAGCCCCCTTCAGGAGAACCAGCCGCAGCAGAGCTTCTCCTGGGAAACAGCCCACAACTATCTTCTGCTCCCATTCTGCTTTATGTTGCGTCAGCAACAATCCTCCGGTGGATCCTCTATGCCCAGAATCACAGCAACTCAGTCTAGCTGGGCATTCAGGCTCAAGTTGACCACAGTAGTAATTCTACCACAGGCTGGCCTTTCACTGAACTCCCACAGTGCTTGGCCTCCTACTCCTCCCCGTCTTTCCTCACTTGTCTTCCTCACCCTAGGATCCCAAGAACCCTCACTGAGGATCTGTCACACGGTACCTCTCTGAGCTATTGCAAGCCATTGACCCGGGAGCTCAGTGAAGGTGTCTCCAAATGAAGTCAGCACTGGAATGAGCACAGTTACTGGGGGCTTTTTATCACCTCTAACTACAAGGGGTCCGTGTGGACTCTGCTAGGACACTGTGGCCTTATACAACTGTCTGGAGTCGAGACAACAAACATCCCCAGTAGGAGAGATACATCATGGAGCAGGGAGGTCTGTGATGAGATACATTTTCTCAGATTTTCCAGAAGGGCCACAGGCCATTTCATGGAGAGGTAACATACGGCTCAGGGTTTTCTAGAGAAATAAGGACAGTGAGAGGTATGTGTGTGTGTGTGTGTGTGTGTGTGTGTGTGTGTGTGTGTGTGTTAGAGAGAGAGAGAGAGAGAGACAGAGAGAGACAGAGAGAGAGAGTGGGAGGGAGGAAGGAAAGGAGAGAGTGTTCAGATCCTCAGGAATTGGCTGATGCCCACCTGTCTTAGAAAGAGCCACATATTTTACAGAGTCCACCGATTCCAATGCTAATTTCATTCTAAAACTCCTTCCCAGACACACTCAGGGATACAGTTGCCAGCAGAGACACAGGTATCCTCTGAGCCAGTGAAGTTGACACATATAATAAACTGCCACAGGAAACCAGGGTCTCTTACAAGGCATTGTGGGAATTATCTGAACACAGTGTAACCAGTTCCAGTGTGTTTTGGTCACGTGATACCTACATCTTGTTCTGCCGAGCTATGGAGATGGTGAAAAGGGCGCAGACCCTATTGATTACTACCCTCACCTCTGCTTCTGAATCATTTGGGTCACGACTGCCTCAAAAATACAATTTTTATCTATTTACCCAGCATTGATCCTGCACTGCTGAACTTATTCCAAAAGGATGCTACTGAATAATTTCTGAAACAAAACGTCGGTTTGTGCAATAGTCAGAGAAAGCAAGTGAGCTTTTTTTCTGGGGGGTGGGGTGGCGGTGTCCAGTCCCGAAGGAAAATGTTTCTTATGGTATGGCAATTTTTGTAGGAATTTAAAATGGTCTGAAGAAGATCTCAAGTAGGCTTCAGCAAAAGCACCCTAAAAACCCTTCCACAGGGCAGATTTGTGTCAGGAATTAGCAGAAATAACCACCGCCGTGGATGGAGATCTTGTTGCCAGCATTACAGCAAGCAGTTGATATTAACAGGCTTCCAACAAAGGGATCTTCATTTTACCTGCGCGTCTACTACTCTTCTAGTGATTAAGGACAATTTAGAATTACAGTGATTATTTTTTATTAGCAGTCAAGCCCGAGCACTTTATGTGCATTTTATTTTTTATTATTCTTCAACTATGATCACGCTCCTTGGATCTTAAATATCCAACGGAATGACTGTCAGAAATCAGAAGCCAGGTGAGGTTTGAAGCAATACCATTTTGAGAGAAAACAGAATCTGTGGTACTTGAATATGAGAAAACACCTTTAAACTTCTAAAAGAAAATATATTCTATGTAAATATGTATCCACCATACAAAAGATTTTGTGTTAAGAGTGTGCCACTATGTTTGTCCGTGTAAGTTTCTGTAAGTCTACTAGGAAAAATGGCCAAAGAGTATGAACAGAATATTCTGAAAGAAGATATTTAAATGGCTCATAAACATATAAAAAGGTATTTTACCGCCACTAACCCAAGCAGTGCAAAGTAAAACCACAATAAGGTATTATTTTGTCACAATGAGACTGACACATATTAAGAGTCTCCCCGTTTCCATTGTCTGGGGTTTAAATTGGCTTCAAGTCTACACAGCAATACGGAAGTACACCTGCCCCATGAGCCAGCCTTGTGGGTCCTAATTTTATGCTGAATGTGCATTCATGGTTGGGTTTAAGATGACATGTATAGAAAGACTTCTTCAGAGATTTCCTATAACCGTGAGAAAAAAAGGAAAGAATTTATTTTCCCATCAAGAGAGAATACAATACTGTACTGTGTATTCCTATAATGAAAGGCTTACATAATAGATTTTAAAAAACCACTAAAATGTGTTTTATTGTGTTTTCAATTGATACACAATAATTGTATGTATCTGTAGGGTCCTGGTGTGATGTTTCAATACATGCATACAATGCATAATCATCCGATCAGAGGATTTATCTCTCCACCTCAGATATTGATCATTTCCTGGTGATAAAAACATTCAAAATGTATTTTGAAATACTCAGTAGAATATGGCTCACGAGGGGCTAGGGATTTAGCTCAGTGGTTAGAGTGAGTGCTTGCCTAGCAAGACCAAGGCCCTGAGTTCTATCCCCAGTACCAAAAAATAAATAAATAAGTAAATAAGAATATGGCTCACCAGAGTCTCCCTACTGTGTGATAGAACCCTGTATCTCTGCTTGCTGTGTCAAATCACGCAAAGACATATCAACACGCAAATGTGTCTGATACAGATCAGGGACAGGAAGAATGTAAGTACCACAAAGACATGCACAACAAGACAGCACTCGTGTAAAGTTTAAATTATGCAAAATATTCTCTATATGGTTTCTGAATAGTTAACGTACAGTAACAATTTGAAAATATGTATGCAAAAAATAGTACCAAATCTGGGGTCCAGATATAGCTAGATGAAAACCAGATAGGTGAGAGATTGAGAAATAGATATTGATAGATGATAGCTAGATAGATGGGAGATGGATCAGTGAGAGACAGAGATAGATGACAACTAGACAGATGAGAGATGAGAGATAGATAACTAGATAGATGATAGGGAGATACAAATAGATGATAGATAAGTGATGATAGATAGATGATAGATAGATTGATAGTTTTAGGTAGATATAGGAGAGCTGTAGCTATAGATACATTTTAATTTATTTACTTACAATTTCCTGAGAAAAGCTACCCAGTATTTTTCAATCATTCTGTGAGATTCTATGCCTGACACAATTTACTTCGTGAAAAATAATTAAACTTCTTTCTCAAGGCAAATGACGTGTATCTGAGACTAGCCACGTCTTCAGCAGAGCTCTGGGCGAAAGCCAACAGGCTTTCCCTCGGTTCTGCCCCACTCTTGCCCAATTAGCCACATTCTTAGTAGTGAACAATTCATTTTATATCACTTAAGCTCTCTGTGACTGTGAAGTTAATCGTTGTGTTAGAATTAAAAATAAAATCCCAAGGAAACCAGAGCTATCAGCTCTTCCAAATCCTTATTAGCGTAGCATCTCATCATGGGCATACATTTCAGAGAGTTAAGGATTCACTTAGAATTCAGCGCCTAGGGTTTTATTTTCAGGCACGGAATTTGAGGTATGGAGATTGTTGTAAGATTTGTCAGTATTGTGTTCGTTTCTCTTCACAAAGTCATTAGTAACTGAAGCCCTATAGTGTTTCCACTGAAAGAAATTCCAAACTTGAAAAAGAATATTCATACAGAAAATATATAGGGAAGAGAGTTGTTTTGTTTTGTTTTGTTTAGACGAAAGGGCACAATTATCTTTCTGGCCCCTAAGAATGCTTGTATAAATTATTTTCAGGAATTACAATAAGAAAGTCAGGTAACTCTCAGGTATTAGGAAAAGAAATCAAATCCTTTAGCATTTAACTTTTACAGAAGTATTAATCTGATAGTATATATCTGAGATGTATGACAGTTTGATATGTTTGAACACATGCTTGCATAATTTTAAATATTCCTGGGATGTCGCTTCAAACAAAACAGCACGGCACTACAGATGCCAAACATTGTTCATAAATATGGTCGATTCCATGAAGCAAAATTTGTTTCTGTTCCGAACTCGTGGCCTGTGACCTTCTATGTAAACATAATTTAAATGTCATGTTTTATTTAGGTAACTGACATTTTGACCAACATGCACATTGCTTTTTTTTTTTGACACTCATAAAAGTTTATATAATTTACTCTTAAGTCCAAGGGTTACTGAATCTTAAAGATGTGTCTCACGCATAATAAATGTAACCAAATGAAAGAAGGCACACAGCCTCAAGATTATGGTTTGCCTCATTATTCTACACAGAAGGAGAAAAAGAAAGGATGAACTCTGTTCTCAGCAAGACATAGATGAGTTTTTCTTATCGGGCACGGTATCAATTCTTTCAGAGGAAAGAATTACGAGCATAATACGAGCGTTGCAAAATTAGAAACAAAACGCATCATCTCCTAGTTATTATAGGCACACCCACACAAACACTCACGGTGTTTATAGGCCTAAGTGCCACTATGTGGACATAAATTATATGCCCTTCTGCATCTAGGGTACTTACTAGATGGTTCTCAAGCAACGACATAATGATTTGATTAACTACTTCTTTGAATGTGAGCGGGGCTTCCTCGCATCTTTCCTCTCCAGGAAGAAAAAGAGAAAAAGATGGTTAGGGGTTGACATGTCACCTCCATTGTTGTTGTGGCAAATATAGCTTTTGAGTTTTGTCTAGTATGGACCCCCAAACTATGCTCCTGCATTCAAGCCCTCCCACCACAGGAATGGATCTAGGTTTTCTAAGAAAACTGTCCTCTTAGATGCAATATCGAAAGCCAGAGAGAATGACTGTTCTCTGGAGAAATGGGTGAGGATAGGGCTGGAAGATGCCTGTCTTGCTTCTTCTCATCCCTCAGATAACTCATCCACTTCTGGTAAGGGACAGAGAATAAGGGAAGGGCAGCAGAAGAAGTGGTATACCAGCCATGAGAAGGATATACAAAGAATAAAAATAATGTGCCCAACTTTCTCAAATGAGGAGTCCAAATGATTTACGCAAAGACCTTGCTGTAGTTGGGCTCTAGAAAGTTTCTCAAAGCCTGTGTTTTAGGAGCCTGGCCCTAAGCAGAGTGCTCTTTGTGAACAGTGGAGCTTTTCAGTAGTAAGGAGAATTGCGAGGTCTGATGCATTCTAGAGGAAGATGATGCATCTCTTTTCTGTTCCTCTCTTTTTTTGCTTCCTGCCTCCTATGACAAGGGTGGCTTTCCTCTGCCACACATTCCCACCATGATGTGCTGCCTAACCACAGACACAAGGCAATAGGGCCAAATGGCCATGGGCTGCCATCTCCAAAAACATAAGCCCAAAGCAACCTTTCATCCCTAAAGATTGATTGTCTCAAGTATTCGTTACAGTAACAGCAAGCTGACAAACATAGACCCGAAACTCATGTCTATGCAACATCTCCTCTGTGCATTGGGCAAATGTTTATTTGAGCACCTACTATGTGTCCGGCACAGAGTGTAGACTTCTCTGCTCATGCCCACTGATGTATAGGGATCACCCTGGCAAGCGAAGTAGAAAGAATTTATTTGGGACCACTGTGTATTTATATAACACCAAGAGTACATTTATAGCCCTAGAAACAGAAAATCAAGGCAACTATCTGTGATTTAGATGGAAGATTGTGCCAAGGAATAAAGTAAGTTAACTGATTTTGCCTTGGGTTACTTAACATGGTACTGTGTTGTGAGCCTTCTCAGGAGAAGGGAAGAAAGAAGGAAGGGAGGGAGGGAGGTAGGAAGGAAGGAAGGAAGGAAGGAATCAGGGACTGAGGAAACACAGGGAAGGCACGAAATAGAATAACATAAAGACATCATTGTTAATGATGCCATCATACCCAAAATTGAATTTTCCAAAATTTTTCAGATTATACAAACCATGACCACCATTTAACACAGACAGAAATATGCAAAAAGGATTTATGCTAAACCAGAAATATATGAAGAGTCAGTGAACGGAAAATCTTTTAAAAAATGAAAATATGATTTATAGCACTGATACCACTCGCTGAAAGTGTAATGTTCTAGGTTATTGGATTAATCACTGTTATTATTGGAACAGAGAGAAACCATCTTTCTTAAAGAATGATACTGCTGAATTTTTGTAACACACTAAATCAAAAACAACTTTTTTTCTGTGTCTCGATATCTTTGCAAGCCAGTGTGAAGGCAGAATGTTCTATCGATTTTAATGTATTACCTATGTATAGCTCTGTCTACAGAAATAATTTTATGGCGTCTTTTCTGCTCAACTTTAATAGCATGGGTAAGAGAAAAGGATTTTTGTCCCATATGTTAGTAAATTTAAATTCAGGTAAACTGCAAAGAAGCAAATTCTAGGCGTAAATTTTCCTTCAGTTTTATAAATCTCCTTTACTTTCAGGTACAGCTACTACTTTTTATTTAATGCTCCAGTTTGAAAGAAGCAGAAGTTAGGTGGGAAATCAGTAGTTGTGTAATGTTCTGTTTTCTAAGTGATTGTGAACTTTAGGTACATGAATTAAAGATTTCTTCTTAAGTCTACCAGCTTTATTTCCAGCATTATGATAGATTGAATGTTGCAGAAAACACACATTATGGGTGTTGATCCTCTAATAAGACAGATAAAATGCAGAGCCCCCTCCCCAAATTCACATGCAAAATGACGACACACAGAGAGAATCACGAGAGAATGGTCAATTTTCAAAAGTAAAAACATTTTAAATGCAATTAAAATGGCATTTTATTTTAGGATAGATCTTTAAAAAATGTTCAATCTTCTATGCTGCAAACTACATAATATTGCTCAAATTAAAAACAATTTTATTACATGTTTGCAGTACATAATGATTACAGTCATCGTGGGGAGTTAATACATGTACATATTAGGTCTTAATTCTTTTTTTTTTCACGAACTTTCTTTCCCTCCCTCCCTGCTTGCTCCAATTCTTGATTCCCTTTCCATTTGCAAAAGCTCTATTTTCAGCATATTTTTTCCTTTAGTTTTTTTCCCCTTCCTTTTCCTCCTCTCTCTCCAGCTCTTGTTCCCTTATGCATTTGCAATAGATCTCCTTACTTCCTAGTTATCCATCTTCTATTTTTTGTTCATTTTTTGAGAGAAGTTTTTAAAAGATAAATATAAATGTGAATAAACCAAACTTTCACTAATCGGAAGCCTTATATTTATAATGCCTTCAAATATCCAAATAAGTTAAATTCAGTCCTAATTTATTTTTACAAAAAAGGAAACTCTAATGGAAATGGAGACGTTGGGTCTTAAGGTTATATGGAAATTCAAAGGACCCAACATAATCAAGATATTCTTGAAAAAAGTTGAGTCACTTACATGATCATATTTTATGATTTATAATGGCAGTCATCAACAAAAGCAGCCCCACGAGCAAGTGAGGACAAAGAGACTCTCCAGAGATTGCAGCAGCAAGGGACTAAGCCACCACTACTTGCATTTGACTCTGACTACAGGCAAGAAAGGGAATTGTGTAGCGTTTCAATTCAAAAAAAAAAGAAAAAGAAATCTTCAGACATAAAAATTGGAAGTTGTTGATGTAAGGAAGCTGAAAGAGGATAAGCAGAGGCAACACATCTTAGGTGGCTGGTGTGAAGAACACATTATTATTCTTTCTCTAGTTGATTCTAAATTGGAGGAAGGACTAAAAATGAGGGATGCTGTAGACTCTGACCTGACTCTGACCCTTTCTGGGTCTATTCGTGTTGGGGCTGTGATTTGGCTCTGAGCTGGTCAGAGTTCTAGTTTCATATATAACCTGGACTTTGTCCATTTCATATTCAGTCTGTCAATGTGACACTATACTAATTAAGCTAATGTGGTCCTGGCTCATGAATAGACAAATAGAACAATGTGGAGAGTCCAGGAAAATCTTACAGCCCACTTAGGGCCAAAGCACTCTTGCGACTCAGCAGAGGAATGACGGCTCTCTCAATAGATGGAGCTGGAACAGTGGGACGTTCTCAGGGGAGAAGAGTGAACTTGGATGCACGTTAGGCTGTAGTGAGCCAATTGTGCATATTAAAAGAATAAATACAGAGCTTACAACTCCCAGTTCTGCAGAAGGAAAAATAATACAGGGAAAGCAAATTAATTCTGGAGCTTCGCATGAGAAGATTTTCACTGTTGCCTTTTCTTCCTTGTGTATCGGTAAATGTAATATTCATAGTAAAAGCAAATAAAATAAAACTCTAAGGCATGCTGGCTAATGAACTAAACCTAATTATTAGGGGCAAAAAAATAACAATAGCAATTGCTAATGTACTACAACACCCTCCATTTTTAAACACAGGGCAAATAGGAGAGTTGAACCTATGAATAGGGCCCTAGTTTGGAGTCTCTAAACTGTGTTTTCAAATTAGAACCTCAAAATCAGTTTGTTTTTAACAAAATTTACTCTACATAAGCGTCAAGTTGGTAGAGAGAGCAGGGTCTTCACCACTTAGCTTCTGTTTTTAAAGGCTGGAAGTATTTGCATGAAATGACACACACTAATGGGATAATCACTGTGGCGTGTTTTCCATTATTTTTGCCGTGAAGCTTCCTGCAGGAGACAAACTCAGCCTTAGCTGGTGGCAAATGCACCTGCCCAGCACAGCCTCTCTAAAGAAATATCTCAGAATTTCTCTTGCACAATATGCAGAGGAAAAAAATCAGGTCGAACTTCTGAAAGGATGCACTATGCAAAGGAACCCTTCATGTCTCAGTCACTTTCTCACTGCTGAGACACAACCGAAAGGAAGTGAGGTTGATTCAGGCGCATGGCTTAGTCTGTAGTGGGCCAGCTCCAAAGCAGGAACTGGATGGCCGAAGGGCACAGCAGAGCAACGCTGTCCATATCATGGTGGCCAAGAGGAAGGCTGCTTATGCTATGTGATGGTGGCCAGGAAGCAGAAAAAGAAGGGAGGAGCTGGAGAGGGTGACACGCCCTTCTAGGTCCCACCCACTGCAATTCACTTTTAACCAGGCTGCACCTCCTATCTGTAAATTATCTATGACCTCACCGTGGGCTAATCCACAGATGAGTACAGTGCCCCTGTGATCCAATCACTTTCCAAACCTTTGAGGTTTTCGGAAGACACCCCACTACTAAAAACCATGAACGCCGCCTCACAAAAAGTCTCCAGATTGGCAGGTGTGCTGGTTAAGCCTGATTGTCACTTTGACTGGGTTGAGAGACTCCTGAAGAGGTGACTGGATTGTGAGAGCACTAACATCATTGATAGTTTAACTCACTTGTGAGTTTACAGATGAATGAGCTCTTACAAGGTGGGATCTACTTGGAGGAATTGGTCATAGGGCATCATGACTTAAGGGACTGTTTCCGGTTGCCAGTCTCAGCTTCCCTTAGGGCACTTTGGTTCCTAGCTGCCACGAGTTTAGCAGCTTTCCTCGTCTGTGTCTTTCCACCGTGATGGCTGTGCCTTGCAGCCAGTTGACCATGGGCCGAAACTTCTGAAATTGGGAGCCAAAATAAACCTCCCCTCCTTTTCCTGGTGGATACCAGGAATTTTGTCCCAGCAACAGAAACCTGACTGATACAGCAGGACTCTCCAGCTTAGAAGGAAAAGAAAGAGTCCAAAGCCAGACAAGCACCATCTTGCCAGGCATGCCTTTACTTCTACAGCTGGGTGTTTAGGGCTTCTAAAATCCATACAAGAAACAAAGCACACACCCTTCATAAAGCATCTGAGCGAGGTTTACTGTTACGCTTTAAGGCTCTCTCCAAGGAAAAGGACTTTGCTTGCTTCTGCCAACTCCATTATTTTTCTTCTCAGAAAGAATGTTGAGGCATAAAGAACTCTAACTTGACGGAAATGCAAGCATTATTTCAGATGAAAAACTTAATTGTAATGTGTTAATCAGCTCTCCATTATTCTGACGAAATACCTGAAAAAGACAACTTAAAGGAGGAAAGGTTTATTTTGGCTCACAGCCTGTAGAGGTTTCAGTCTATACTCAGCTATCTCCAAGGCAGGGCAGCAGGGCAAAGGTTCATGGCAGAGGAGAATCAGCTCACGCTATGGCAGCAGGAAGCAGAGCAGAGCTGGAGGGAGGAGGAAGGAGATAGACCATTCCAGGCCACGCCCACAGTGACCCCCCTCTTCCCACCAGGCTTCAACTCCCAGCATCACGCCCAACTATAAAGTCATCAGTGGATTAATCCACTGATAAGTATCACACCCCTACACTCCAGTCACCTCTCCAAAGCCCCACTTATGAGTGCATGAGTCTTTTGGAGGGACGTCCAGACATAAACAATAACAAAGATACAACCTTCAAAGGCATATCCCCAAGGACCTAGTTGCTTGAACTACTCCCTACCTGCTGCATTTTATGAGCCAATCACCTCCTCAAAGCCCCACCTCTGAACTTTGTTACATTAGACACCAAAATTCTTTGGAGACATTTTCATATCTACAGTATAGCAGATACATGTATGCTTGTCACTCTAAGACCAAGTCAGCCCTGGCAAGAGTCAGCCATTATCCACTGTACTGACAGAGACTCAGAAGCAAGAAAAGGAGGGGACATTTCTCCTAGTGAAACAGGGGAAGCTGTCTGGTGTGGACCCAGCGGAGGTTCTTGGCCTAAGGAAGCCGTGGGCATAATAACTAAAGGTGAGCATCCGATGAGACATGCTTAGGGATTATATCTGGTATACTCTGCTCACTCCTGAGTTAGAAGGCAGGGACAAGTATTGACAAAGCTGGCAATCATTAACCAAATCTTGCCCATGCTTGGCCCGGTTTTGCAGACATGAGATTAAAATCCTATGCTTACATATGGTCTGGCTATTGCCCCTTTAGTATGTTTCATCTTTAGGGTGAATCTGTAGGTAAAGCTTTGCAAATGAGACCAATGGGGTTCCTGAAAAGAACAAGAGGGAACAGTGGATGCCTGTTTACCTGCTGAGATTAAATGCAGTCTCACAGAAACCCATTAGACTGCTTCAGGATGATCAGCAGTGCGAATATTCAACTTCATCTCTCTGTTCTGGGAGGTAAATCTCCGGCCAGACTTTGGAATCATGACTGCATGAGCATTAAGTCAGAACGCAATGCTCATCACAGGAAACTTGCTGAGACACCGGACAGGCTGAAATCCAAGCCAAGCAGACAGATACAACCCAGTCCTTACATGTTCCATGTTCTCACGATGAATCGTATTTGTGATATGGTTAATCCCGATTTGTCAACATCACTTGATTAAGAACACCTAGCAGATTGGTAAAGCATGCTACTAAATGTGCCTGGCTGGCTCATGGAGGGGTGGTCTAAGATACTTTATGGTCCCTGGCTCATTCCTCTCTGGTGCTCTTTGCTGGCTTCTCTGCCTCCTCCTGGCCACCATCCCCTAAGCAGCCTTGCTCCTCCATGCTCTTTTGCCATGAGGTTTCTCCTGGGAGCCTGCCAGTCATGAATCTCCTGAAAGCACGGTGTAAATTCAACTTTTCCTCCTTTAAATTGTGTGTACTAGGTATTGTGTCTCAGCAGTGGGGAAGCTAATACACCACCCTCAGCTAAGAGGATGGGGTGCCCTCATTTGTGACACTTTGTAACTAAACCCATCTAGTAATCAGGGGGACTATCTAGTTAGTTAATTCCCGAGAAGCAAAGAGAAAATAAAGTCTCTTAACTGTAACACAGGTGGTGTGTTAGATTTCTGTTGCTTTGACAAACCACCCATAAAAACATTTTAAAGGAGAAAAGCTTTATTTTGGCTCATGATTTCTGAGGGGTCATTCCATGGTGGACTGGCTCCAAGGCAGAAACATCATGGAGGAAGGCGTACCAAAGAAAAGATGTTCAAATCATGGTGGCCAAGAAGCTGAGACAAAGGAGAAGCGCCCAAGAGCTTGTACCAATGGACATTCTCCTTCTTCCGCTTTTGTGTCATCTGAGCCCCCTGCTCAGGGGTGGGTCACACCTCCCTTTTGCTGTCCTGCATGCTAATGGTTTGTGAAAACATCCTCAAGGACACCCCTGGAAGTGTGCTTGCTTTATGAATTTCCTAGGTGTACCTCAGTTCAGTCAAGTTGGCCATCAAAATTAACCATCACAGGCACTTTCTATAAATGGGAGCCAAACCCTGCAAAATCAGGCTCCCACAGAAATGGCAAAGTGGAGACTCCGCTTCCCTTGAAGTTTACATTTCAAAGGTAAGGTTCCAGATCTTCAGGAAGACATTCTTGGTCCTAAATCTGGCAAAAGACTTCTTTAGCTTTTAAAATGACTCATATATATATATATATATATATATATATATATATATATATTTCAAAGCCACTTATATTTCAAACAACATAATAGTTTTCTGGAGTGACTGGCTGAAGAAAAGAGAGGGGGAGCACTTCCCTTTTATTTTAAAACTTTTGACACATCATTGTACATATTTGTACATTGTGGTGCTTTGATGGATGTATACAAGATACAATCATCAAATTAGGGTGGTCAACTTTTCCATCATGTGTAGCATTTTCCATTTCTTTGTGGTAAGTACAGTCAACATCCTCTTCTAGCTAGTTTGAAATATACAGCATGATATTGTTAATCCTTCTGTGTAATAATACACTGCAACTTACCCCTCTTGTCTAATTGTGACTTGTACCCATTAACCAGTCGCTCACAATATGCCCTCCTCCCTACTCTCCCCATTCTCTGGCAACCCCTATTCTACTCTCTAACTTTATGAGACCCTCTTTCTTAGATTCCACAGAGAAGTAAAATCATATGATATTAATCTTTCCATGCCTAATTTATTTCACCTCTAAGTCCACCCGTGTTGCTGCAAATAACAAGATTTCCCTCTTTATCAAGACTAAATGTTATTCTACTGTGTATATAAACTACATTTTCTTTTTTTATCTGTTCACCAGTTGATAGACATTTAGGCTGATTCCATGAGTTACTGTAATAACCACCTCTTGGGTATTGTGACTAGTGCTGAAATAAGCAGAATTGCAGGCATGTCTTTGATATATTGATTTTATTCCCTTTGGATATATACTCAGGAGTGGGATTGCTGGATCTTATGATATTTTTATTTAAATTTTTTCAAATATTACCCATGGTGGCTGCCGTAAGTCTGCTTTTATTTTTAACAAGGGAAATTAATTCTCTTGCTTTGAATTTTTATTTGCTATTCAGGTTCTTGGAGGGGGTGGTTATTGTGGACCTTAGGTAGGTAGCTCCTGGCAAGTTTACATTTTCTTGTACAGTCCTCTGGCACTGACCACAGTGCCTTTGTGGTTTCCAAACTTAATCCACTTGTGCTGAGGGCTGAGATGATTTTTGGAAGTGTAATTAAATGGCACACACCTGTCACCCAAGAACTCTCAGAGACTCAGGCAGGATGATCACAAGTTTGAGCCCAGGCCCGGCAATTTACTGACTTAATAAGAATCTGTTTCAAAATAAAAACTAAAAAGGTTTAAGGATGCAGCTCTGTATGAAAGTCCTGGGATCAACCCTCAGGACAGGGAGGGAGAGAGAGAGAGAGAGAGAGAGAGAGAGAGAGAGAGAGAGAGAGAGAGATAGTAATTGGATAAAGGAAGGAAAAAATATTTCTTTTGACTCTACCAACATAAGTTAATGTCATTTCCAAGGGAACCAACCGTTTCTTTCACTCTGTATCTGGTTTCCTTCAGTGACTTGCAATATGTCTGAGTGTAGCGACTGTTATTTTTGTCTTATTTTACACCAGCATGTTCCATTCTCCTGCAGCAGTCACTGTATTTGTGCTTTATTTGTGTCCCCCTCTTCCTCTTCTCCAAGCTGTTGGGATACTGTCTGTAGAAACATATCCCATGTGGCTGTCGGAAAAATGGCCCCTGTGTTCTGAGGACATGACTCTACAGGGATCCCAGTGTAGGAACTGATTTCAGAATTATTTGCTAAGGGAGGAAATGGGAGCAATCAGGAGAGATTCACTTGTGATTTCAGAGCACATCATTTATGCCACTCTCTCTCTCCCAAGAAATTGTTCTACAAACCCAAATCCCAAGAGCTGTAACCGGAGAATTGGAATCAAAGAAGGGCACGCTGTCTCTTACCCTTCAAGCCCCCACTGTCGTATCAGATACTTTCGACAATTCATTGATTCCACCCACACATCATAACCATCATGGCAGAAGCCTATGCTGAGGAGAAACAGCAGAGGTAAAACTCCCTATAGTACTAAACCCTACATATATATTTTTGCTAAACATAAATATCTGTAAAGTTTAATTTATAAATTAGGAGCAGTAAGAGTTATACAATAGTAACTAATATTCAAATCTAATAAATATTATAGTATCCTGTCATAGACTTCATAAACTGTGTATTTTCTGAATGTCCCATTTAATATTTTCAATCCGTGGTTGAGGTTGGGTAAATAAAATCATGCAGAGCAGAACTGTAGATCAGGGGACATGATTGTAGCTTTCCTATATACCTAGAGAAAACACAGAGATGAAGAAACCCAGAGTGGTGGCTACAACTTGTATTTAAATACTACCTGTTATATTTGCACATACATGTTGCTATGGCTTAGATCTAAAATGTTCCTTCTAAAGTCTCATGTCCTGGTTGGAATGAGTGAATCACTTGGAGCGTGACTTAGATTTTTGTATTCTCATGTCTGGGTTGCTCCCATTGGTCTCTGCTTCCTGGTCACCATGATGTGAGCGTCTTTTCTCCACTGCACCCTTCTACCATGATGTTCCTGCCTTGGTGGCAGATGACCATGGACTGAACCCAATGAAACTGTGAGCTAAAATAGACCCCTCCTCCTTTATACTATGGGCTTTGGGTATTTTGGCCCAGGGACAGGAAAACTAATACACCATCTTTGGGTGAAATGAAGGAAGAGGGATATAGGTGACAAGTTTCAGAAAGGTGACCAGCAAAACGGTGCAAATATGGATACTGTTTGCTATGCAGATTTAAGTCATTGGTAAGACTTCTCCAAAAGTGTGTGTGTGCATGTGTTTGTGTGTGTGTGTGAGAGAGAGAGAGAGAGAGAGACAGAGAGAGATCCTTGCAGTGGAAACGTCTTTAAAGTGTAAGTTTCCCTTACACAAAGGAAAAAGATCCTCTTTTCAGAGCTTTTCCCATGTGTGATTTTTCCTATGTGTGATCAGCTCAGAATAATCCTCATGCCAAAGACGCTACTGTGGGGTGGAATTCTCCGGTCTACTACTAGCAGGGAATGGATGGAATGTTCTTGTCCTACACAGTCATATACAGGGTGACAAGTTCTGACTCCTACAGTCATTTTTTGAGGTTAGAATATTCTGGCTCCTGTAGTAGTATTTAAGGAGGCATATTCTGGTCCACAGTCATACGTTGGGGTTAGCATATCCTGATATCTTACAGCCATATTTGGGGTTGCATATTCCTGCCTGCTAAACTATTTGCTTTTCTTGGGTTTTTGGGGCTTTTTGCTTTTTTCCTGGAAAGGCCGTGGGGACAAAAGGGACCCTGCTGCACTGCTGGTGGTAATGGAGGTTCCTAAAAAAACCAAAAACTAGAAATTCCGTTTGACCCAGCTAGTCCCCTTCTAGGTTTCTTCTTACAAGTTAAAGATGTCAAAGAGGTGTAATAGATATTAGATAAAAGGAAGGTATATTTAAAAGAGAGGAGAACTAGAAAGAGGGAAGGAGATAAAGAAAGAAAGGAAAAAGGAAAGAAAGAGGAAAGGGAAAAAATGGGAAAATATAAATAAACATGCTGGAAATAGGGCAGGGGAGAACAGAAGGGAGGGGTGGGGACAGAGAGGGGAACCAAGATACATCATGTACAGGCACAAAATAACCATGATAAAGGTGATCATTATGTATACAGTGTACCAGTACCTGTTCTTGGTAATAAATAAATAAATAAATAAATAAATAAATAAATAAAAGTTAAAGATGTCATATTACAGTGATTCATGTCCACCCACGTTTAGAGCAGAATGAGACAGCCTATATATCCACCAACAGATGAATAGGAAAAGTGTGCTACATAAGAGTTGGCATTGTGATTCTTTTTCTGCAACACTCCGTTATGCCATATTCCGAATTTATTCTCCCTTTTGACCAGTAGAATGAAGACAACGGCGGCTGAGTGGGACCTCGGTGTGTCACACAGGGCAGGGCAAGAGGAGACCTCTTTGACCTTCGTACGTCGGTACTGCTCCATGCTGGGTGAAAAATGAGCAGCACGGAGCTTCTAACACATATTTACATTTGGCCCACAAATTTAATTCGTTCCCCATTCAGTGAGCCTGGACTTGTGGAAGCCATTGTCAAGTGATGAGCTTACAGCCATTGCCCTTCTTGCCCTGTAATGTACTCATGGACCGTAGTATAAGGAATCACATAATAAGCTGTTAAAAAGAATGATAAGTAAACGCTACGGTGTTTCACAGCCAAGTCAGTCACTTAAGGCCTCAGAGATACAAGAAAGTTCCATGTAGATGATGCCTAAAGAAATAGCCTCAAAGAAAATATATTGTTATTATAAAGTATATCACAAACCCAGTCATTCAGATATCGATGGGTGAATGCAAGATTTGCTCAAAGTTTTCTGCAGTGATGCTGGGTTCTTCCACATTATTTCTGGGGGCTGTTGTGGGCATCAGGTTGTATTAGAATGGCCCCCCCCCAGGCACCCATCCAACATTTGCTTTACATGCTCCAAGAACATGTGGAAATGTTGGTCACTCACACTATGAGGCAGTCTGGGGTGAGCAGAGAAAGCTCCCAAGCTGGTACAAAAATGGCTTGAGAGGGCACGAAAAAGATGATTCTGCCTCTGTAGTCATCAGAGCTCTGGCTGGCCTCAGTCACCCATCCTGTATACTCAGATGCAAGTTTAAAAAAACGCAGACCTGACAGAAAGGCATAAACATATTTCTGCTTCATAGAACTTTTTGATACGCATTTTTAAGATCAGCTGGGCATGGTGACACACACCTGTAATCGCAGGAACTTGGGAGGCTGAGGCAGGAAGATCCCAAGTTGAAGGCCGGCCTAAGCAATTGAGCAAGACACTGCCTCAAAATTTTAATAAAAAAAGTTACAAGGCCTAAGAATGTAGCTCAGTGGTAGAGCTGGACTCAGTCCCCAGTACCAGCAAAAAAGAGAGTAGAAGACCATGGATTCTACTTAGAATATCAGAGAAGCGAACAGGTGAAGAAACCTGAAGTCTGAGAATAAGATCTCAGCCACTTAAAAGATACAGAACCTCAGTTTCTCTTCTGCTAGTATTACCCTCAAAGGAAGCACCAAGATTCCAGTCAAGGATTTCTTTAAAAATGACATTTTTAGTTCAGTTTGTACATTGCACATCTCAAAAAGTGACAACTCAAGGGCTTTTATTATCTTATTATTAATATTCAAAAACAATAATCAGTGTCAATCCCTCCCATTTAGGGAGTCCACTTTCTTACCAGACTCTGGAGGATAACAGAAGTCTTTAGAGATGCATGTTTTCATTAGACCTTTTGGAGGAAATGAATAGCGGTCAAGGACTTTGCTATCTGGGTTGACTCTTTCCTCCCTGGAGAACAGTGTCTTTCAATATGGGGATGAGAGACCTTCAACGCTTGTTCTTCAAAATCCACTCATCTTTGCGAAGTAGCCAAATCCAATTAGGCAACACAAGCATCTGAGACATCGCATAACGGACATTCTCTCTCACAATTAAGTCTCTTTAAAAATCTTTAAATGATCCTTTGAGTAAACCTCAAAGGAGAGGGCAGAATAGCAGCAAGGGTTCCACAACTGAAAAGTTATTTCAACATATTCCGTGCGGGGTTTAGCTTGGAAAACCTCTCAACAGAAATAGGGAAATACAGTAGGTAAAAGCAGGGTGCTTGGAGACACATTACGCCAATGGGGTGTGTACACTTTAACATTAGCAGAAGCCCAACTAGAGAAAACCAGGGATTCAACTCATCATTCAACTTCTAGTCCAGACTTCCCTTTTTATTGAGATTTCCCTGGTGTTTCCTCATTGAGGCTCTGGATGCTTATCAATCGTCCTATCAAAAATACTCTTTTCCATGTTGGTGGTGAACAATCGCGTGGATGCTTGATACACAGTGCAATTGCTACGTTATAGGCTATGCATGCTTCTTTAGTAGACAACTGTTAGCTTTCCAACATGACCAGCTTATACTCCTACCCTGAAAAATGTGAGATTGCTATTCGTTCTGCATCTTCATTATATTAAGCGCTTACCTTTTGTTATGGTTTGTGTCTAGATGTCCCCCCAAAGTCTCATGTGGTAAGAGATAGCTGGATCTAGAGTGTGTGGTTACTAAATTAATCTATTGATCGGTTTGGCATGGTTCTGCTGGGATCAAGGATGTGGAACTAAATTTAAAGGTGGGAGTGCTACCTACCCTAAGGGCAGATAGCCTAGATAAGATACAGGAAGAAGCTAACTAGCTGCTTGTTTGCATTGCTTATTTGCAACATTCCTTCCAATTCCTCACTTTACTTTGCTGCCAGTCTGCCATTCCGGTCGACTCTGCCTCTGCCATGTCGCCCTGCCTCGGACCCAGCGGACTATAGGCTGAAATCTCTCCAGACTGTGAGCTAATAAACCTTTCTTCCCCTAACTTTGGGTGTCGAGTATTCTGTCCCAACAACGAGAGAAAAGTAACTAAAACACCTTTTATGTTGTAAAAAGGTTTGGATGTTGAACACTGTTTTTCTCACTCTGCTTCACATTTGCATTTCTCTGACGACTAGAAAGGTTGAGAAGCTTTTGCTATTTTTGTTAGTTATTTAAATAGTCTCTTTTTCAGGGGCTTGTCTTCAGTTCACCTTTCTTTTGGGCTTCCCACATTTTTATACGGATATTTAGTTCTTTGTATGGTCAGCGTATGAAGTCCGTGGGCAGATGTATGCTGGGATTACTGTCTCCAACTTGCTGACCAGCATTCACACTGCTTTACTGATGAAAAGGACTTATGTATATCTCTACTTCTGATTGAGCGATAATTTACATTTCACTGAAGACACTGCCTCCTACCCCAATCACTAAAATACACTCACTTGGGCAGTCTTTACTGGGCACATCCACTCTAGGTTTCAACAAACTGCATTGTATGTATGTGATTTAAATTATGATAAACAGAACGTGAATCTCATCACAACAAGACCGTCTTAATTGTAGTAGGAGCTCAGTAACTTGGCTATTCTCTCTGCAAATGTTAAGATTTAAGCCACAACACAATGTTTACTGAAAACAAAACAAAACACCAGCAGGCTATTACGGATATTTAAATTCATAGGCTAACTTCATAACAAATGAATATTCTCAGTGCATATTAAAGGAAGTTATTGTTAGATAGATGAATCCCAGCTCTACCTGAATTAATATCTAACTGACTTGCTGAACTGCAGTCAATTTTTCTTTATCAAAGATCTATCTGGGTTTGACTCTGGAAAGTATACTTAGGAATACATTATCTTTCCAAAATCTAGACAACACTTTTGCTTAAACTTTACGAAACAAAGTGCTTGACAAATTGCATAGTAGGTAAACTATATGCGTAGCAGGGTAATAAAGAGAGAAAAATAAATTCAGAGAAATCCAAGTTGATAACATCTAGTGTAGGATCAAAGTAGGGACTGAAAATACTATTGATAGTGGAGAAATATAACTCCTCACCTGCTAGATGTCAGACATGCCAAATTCGTGTCCCCCAAACTCAAAGAACGAATTCCAAGGAACAACAGAGGTTAAGAGTAGGAAAGATTTATTGAGAGAAAGAGCTCCTGGGAGACAGAAGGGGTCCCAAAAGTTGGTTGCCACTGAGGTAATTTCTCTAAACATGTTTTATAGAGCAAAATCACAAGGGGGGTTCAAAATCACAATGAGTACACATTGAATTGTTTCTCCGATATGAGAAACCGTAAGTGTAAATAAGGACAAAGAGGTATAATAGATATTATATAGAAGGGAGGTAATATTCAAAAGAGAGGAGAACTAGAAAGGGAGAAGGGGGAAAAGAAGGAAGGGAAAAAGGAAAGGAAGGGGAAAGGGACAAAATGGAAAAATGTAAATAAATCTGCTGTTAATAGGGAAGGGTGGGGGAGCAGAAGAGAAGGATGGGGAAGGGGGGGACCAAGACACATGTACAGGTACAAAATAACCATGATGAATGTGATCACTATGTATACAATGTACCAATATCACAAGGTGAGTACAATGTGCATCAAACTATACAAGCTATAATCAACCAATAATATTACAAGTACGGCTGCTTAGCTAATATCGATCCGTTAGGGAAATGGATCACGTAGGAAGGGTATACAGAAAGAACAAAGGTATTTTGGGGAAGGGACGGGGCCAGACGCTCTGGTCACCCACTTGGGCGACTGGTGCCTGTCTGAATTTCTTGGATCAGAGGTGCTAATTACAGTATAATTCTAAGTTACTGCTGATTCCTTAGGGACGCATGTAGGTCCAGCCATTGCATCTTTATCTGGAGGCCTGGTCTTCTTCAGATGCACCTCCAGCCACAATTCTGATGTCTTTATTTTCTTTCCAACCTCCTTGAGAGCCTAGTCCCTCTCTGACTATATATTAATTTCTCTCTAACTTATCTGTCTATAATAATATTGTGGCTAAAATCAAGGATCTGGGGAAAAAAACCCACATGATAAAATGTGTAGTGGGGATGAGATAACCCAGGTTAGAGAAACAGAAGATTGGTTATTAACA
>PVJO010025088.1:0-16401 GCA_004026905.1 Hystrix cristata | reverse complement strand
TGTGTGCTGCCACGCCTGGCTTAACCCGTTCGTGACAGGGCTGTAATTCACATCTCACTGATGGGGAGCTTGAACCACCGGTGGTGCATGCATGACTATCCCGTCAGGCGACTTTTTTTTATTAATGTTATTAGTACAAGACTGGTAAGATTAGATCTGTTTGTACCCTCAGTGGCACAAGCCTCCCAATGGGAAAGTCACAGATGTACCACTCGAAATGTGTTAATAATTTATTTAAAAATATTATGAACTGGGCCTGGTGGCACATGGTGTAATCCTGGCACTTGGGAGGCTGAGGCAGGAGGATCGCCGCGATGAAACCAGCCCAGGCTACACAGTGAGTTCAAGGCCACCCTGAACTACGTAGTAAGAGCCTGTCTCAAACAAAAAGAATATTATGATTGAGAGAAAAACAGAAACAAAGATGTCTCCAGAAACAGAGAAGGCCCAACTAGTCCACACGCTGGGTCCCGGGTGGGGAGGCAGGGCTTACTTCTCTGAGGCCAAGATCATTTTAGACAGCATGGGATCCACCGGCAGCTCTGCCATCTTCCGCCCAGACTGAGGAGAGGAAAGGGACAGGTGAGGCTCATTCTCCCCAACCCCCCGCCAGACAGGGTCCCGCAGCCCCTCACCGTGGTAAGCTCCCCAAGGTGATTGAGGGCTCCCAGGGCATACAGCTGCTCCAGAGCCAACAGCAGGGTCTCATAGGGCGGAGGGTCCAGGAAATCGAAGTGCATTAGATCGTGGATCCCTGGAGGAAGTGGGGGCGGCAGGTGAGCCTCTGCAGGGGCCAGTGCGCCCAGCACCCCAGCCTCAGGAGCTCGGGCTGCCGGCTCACCCAAGCTCTTGAGCAGCAGCACCACATTGCCCAGGCTGGTCCTCTGGATCTCGGGCACCGTGGTCTCCTCCAGCTCGTGCTGATAGGCCCAGGCCGTGTACAGGCGGAAGCACTTGCCTGCAGCCACTCTGCCCGCCCGGCCAGCCCGCTGGTTGGCAGAGGCCTGGGAAGACAGGAGGCAGCTGGCTGAGGGCCGGGTGGGGCCGAGGGGAAAGATGGCGTCTACGCAGGACTTTAGGAGGATGTGGCTGCCTCTAACCCCACCTCTAAGCAGCTCCCACACCACTCCCGCCCCGACCCACACCGCGGACACCAGCTCGCCTTGCTGCAGGGCGTGACCGTGAGTGACTCCATGCCTGTGCGAGGGTTGTAGCTCTTCTGCTTGCAGAACCCTGGGTCCAGCACGTAAATGATGCCCTCGATGGTGAGCGATGTCTCAGCAATGTTTGTCGCAACAACCACCTGAGGGAGCAGACTCGGGGTCACCCCGGCATCCCTGCCTCCAAGCAATCCTGGAAAGCAGGCAGTTATGGGTGGAGGCTGAGGGAGTTAGAGTCCGAGGTCAGGAGAGGGGACCAGGCCAGCAGAAGAGGGAGACGGTGGGGGTGGCGGTCAGCAGGGGCGCAGAGAGAGGGTTCGGGCCCCCAACCCGAGATGGGAGACAGGGTGTCCAGGTTCCTGCCCCATCTTCCCCACCCCTGCTTTCGTATTCATCTTTGCACCTCATTTCCTCCAACAGCCTTCTGACCAGTCTCCCCACTTCTACTCCTAGTCCTTGTCACATGGCATCCGCAATGCTCCTTTAAGAATATAGAGCTGTGGCCGGGCATGATGGCTCACACCTGTAATCCCAGCACTCTGGAGGCCGAGGCAGGAGGACTGCAGTGAGTCTGAGGTCAGCCTGGGCTACACAGTGAGTTCGAGGCCAGCCTGAACTACACAGTGAGACCTTGTCTCAAAAACACCAAAAATAAGGCAAACAAGCAAGCTGTCCCCTCACTCTGTAGTCCTTTGGCAGCTTCCCACAGCTCTCTGGAATTAAATCCAAGCCCCCAAAGCCCCAGTCACCCCAGCCTGGCAGCCTCTCTGCCCTCAGCTCCTGGCACCAGGCCCCTCACTCCTCGCTGGGAAGCTTGGCGTCAGCTGTTCTCTCTCCTCCCTCGGCTTCCAGGTCTCTGTTCACCCTTGGCTGGCTGGAGAGGCTTTCCCTAGACCCCAAGGAGAACGGTGTCCTGCTCTTCCCGGTGTCACCCAGTTCCAGCCACCCTGCCCTTCTGGACTTCACAGCTCTGGCCACGACCCCACACTGTGTATCTAGGCGTTCACCGCCTCTCTTGTTGGACGGCAGGTTCTGTGCGGCGAGGACTCCGCTCGCTCATCACAGCATCCACATCCCCTCCAACAACCCCGGTGCCAGCAGGCTCAGTCACACGCCTTTCTTCCCAGTGCCGGAGCTCAAAGCATACGAGGCAAGCGCTGTACGGCCAACCATACCCCGCACCCTTCGCTAAATGTTTGCTGAATGCAAGTCACATCTCTGCTCAAAACTAACTTTGACTGCCACCACTTGACTGAAGTGCAAACCCTCCCGCAGTGCCGGGGTTCCCGCTTCACCTCAGCCCACTGCGAGCACCCACCAAACCCAGCACTGCACCCTGACCTCAAACACACCTGGGCCTGCCCATATTTCCCAGCAATGTTCCCAGGAGGCCCACCTCGGATCCCACCTCGGGGCTCCGAGGCTCCCGCCGCCTCTGCACCTCTGCGGCGCTGACCCCCAAGTTGTGCACGGGGTTGTTTCCTGGGTCACCTCACGGTCATCCCCTCTCCAGCCCCCAGTGAGGGCCTGGCCACTCTTCGGCCTCGTCTGGGGCAGGCACCCACCTTTTGTTCGCCACCCGCCAGGGGAACTGAGGGCGCGGGGTGGTCTCTCCCACTGACCTTGCGGGCCCCGGGCGGCGTGGGCTGGAAGATGCGGGCCTGCATGTCAGAGGGCAGGTTGGCATAGATAGGAAGCACCAGGAGCTCTCGGATCTTGGAGCCCAGGCGGCGGCAGCGGTCCTGGAGCATCTCACAGGCGGCCTCGATCTCCTCCTGGGTTTGGGGCAGGGGAGAGCAGAGGCCCCAGGGTCATGGAGGCCCACAGGTGGGCACTGTCTCCCGGGGACTCGCCGTCCCTTGCCCACACACCACACACCTGCCCTGTCAGGAACACCAGGATGTCCCCGGGGGGCTGCGTCACATGAATCTGCAGCACCGACACCACACAGGCTTCCAGGTAGTCCGCTTCGGGGGCCTAGGAGACAGAGCGCCAGCTGTTTAGGGAACTTCTCCTCCCGGCTCACACAGGATCCTTCCCACGTCCCACTCCTGGAGGCGGTCTCCAAAGGCTCTGCTTCCCCGCCGCAGACTAAGCCACCACTCCCGAGGGATCGGCACCTTGGTATAGAAGATGTCCACAGGAAACCTGCGTCCAGGAATTCGGAAGACGGGTGCGTCATCAAAGAAGGTGGAAAATCGGGCAGTGTCCAGCGTGGCCGAAGCTACCAAGACCTTGAGCTCAGGCCGGAAGCGAGCAACATCCTTGATTAACCCAAAGAGAATATCTGTGTGCAGGGTCCGCTCATGAGCTTCGTCCACCATCACCACGCTGGGGAAGGGATGGGGGCAGCAGTCAAGGAGCAGGGCGGGCAAGGCAGGGCTGTACAACAGGTCCCGGATGAGGGCAGGGCAGAGAATGGCATGGGGGAGAGCCCCAAGGAGCAGCTGAGCAAAGGCCCGGATGTCAGCGTCTGCATGAGCAGCCACGACGTGCGGGCTGGACACTGGGCCGGGACAAGTCAGACATCTCGAATCAGTCTAGACCCTGCCTGGAGTCAACACCAGCCCCCAAGACACCGCACAATCGCTGGCTCCCTCCTGACTTGGCTCTGGGTCTGCCCCCTCCCTCTCCCAGCTCCTTTCTTGGATTTTCTCAGTGG
The DNA here is from genome assembly GCA_004026905.1 of Hystrix cristata. Lineage (NCBI taxonomy): Eukaryota > Metazoa > Chordata > Mammalia > Rodentia > Hystricidae > Hystrix > Hystrix cristata. The sequence continues at coordinate 12,579 of PVJO010025088.1, read as the reverse complement.
CAACCAACCCACAGACCAGCCCTACCCCACCTCTGTGAGCTCAGCACTGACGGATGGTGAAGTCCTCAGCCGCACACAAAATTGGCACACTCCAGGGAAAACCCTACCCCACAGACATTCTCACTGCCTGGTCCACTCGGGTCTCTGAGATTTGTTCAAGGGATATAAAGGGTCAAATCCTATTTGTCCAAGGCGTCCACTGTGACTCTCCAGGACGAGCAAGTCACAGCCTCTGAAGAGCTGAAAAGGTACGTACCCACCAGCTGGGTGTGGTAGCACAAGCCTATAATCCCAGTACCCTGGGAGGCTGAGGCAGGGGGATCGGCAAACACAAGGCCAACACGGGCAATTTAGCAAAACCTTGTCTCAAAAAAAAAAAAAAAGCGGCTGGGGATACAGCTCACTGAAGGCCTAGATCCAGTTCCCAGTACTGAGGGAAAAAAAGCATATACTGCCCGATTGTCCAAGCTCCCCACGGCCAATCCATGAATCCCTTCTGCTCCTTCACACCCGCTCATCCGGCCCTGCTTGGCCAATGCCAGCACGGCGAGCTCACTGGTCACAGAGTTGCCCCCGGGACACAGCTTGGTTGCGGACCAAGCGCTGGGTTCCGGGCACCCCAACAGCCACCCCTGACCTTCACACAGCTCTTGGCCCTGGGCTGCTGTCTCCTTGGACTTCCTGGCAGTGCTCTCTGGGGCCACATAAAGCAAGTCTAACCCTCCTTCCCACGGGACAACGGCCTTCGAGTATTTCTAAGGAACCAGGGTGTGCCCCATTTCACACCTTGAGCATCGTACACACTCTCATGGCACTCGGGGACCCCTGGACACTAACCAATGTGGCAGCAGGCGGCTTTCTACTGCAGCCTCTGCTCTCCAGCCCTGCTCGTGGTCCTGAGGTCACTTCTAGGCCCATTTGAACAAGAGACTGAAAGACTGGTGGGTTAATCAGAAGACAATGGCCAAACCGCCAAGGAGAGGCGAGTTTAAAGGATGCAGATGGCACCGAGTGGGGAAGGGAAGAGGGGTTTTCCTGAGGGGCCCACGCACCTGTAACTTGCAAGGTCAGGCTCGGAGAGAAACTCCCGGAGCAGCATGCCGTCCGTCATGTATCGGAGGACCGTTCGCTCCGACGTGCAGTCTTCAAAGCGGATGCTGTAGCCGACCTGGTCAAGGGGCCATTGGCAAACAAAAATGGGCAGCCATCTCAAGTAGAAACCGGGACAGGGAAAGTGAAGCCAGCACCGGGGGCGGGCCCTGGGGCAGGATGGCCCAAGTCCCAGACGCTAGGGGCTCCCTCAGCGGAGTCCCTCCAGAACGCACCTCGTTTCCAAGCTTCACGCCCATCTCCCGGGCTACGCGGGCGGCCACACTCATGGCCGCCACTCTGCGGGGCTGGGTGCAGGCGATCTTCATGCCCTTCTTTGTGTAACCCTGAATGACAAAGGAGAAAGAGAAGGTTTCCTTTGCTGAATACATCCTTTTGAGGTCCAGCCACAACGGAAAGGAAGCAGCTGTAGAAGCCAGGCAGGGCAGGGAGAGAGGCAGGAGCAGACAGGGGCCAGACCTGGGAGGAAGGGCAACAGCCGAGAGACAGAAAGCCTGGAAGGTGCTCAGCCCTGCAGCCCCAGGCTGTGGGCGAGCCCAGGACAGGGCACTGCCAGATGTGAGCGGTAAAGGGACAGACCAGCTGAGAAGACCCAGAAGTAGCAGGAGAGAAAGAGGTCGAAAGAGAAAAAGAGCCCTCTCCTGCTGGCTGGATACGGGAGGAGACATCTCCTCTGTCTACGCATCTTTCCAGCCCGAGGCACGGATGCCTGCCAGGTAGCAGCGAAGCGAGAACCTCACCACGCGTGAAGACAGGCCTGTGACAACCAGAAACGCCACGTCAGGGGCTCGGGCAGCACAGGATTAGTGCACCGGTGCCCCGGCACCACCGTACCTCCTCGAAGAGGTACTGCGGGATCTGGGTGGTCTTCCCCGAGCCAGTCTCGCCTTCGATGATGAGGACCTGGTGACTGGCGACGGCGGCCAGCAGCTCCTCCCGGAAGGGGAACACCGGGAGGCTGCGGCGCACGGCCTGGATGGACTCCTTCTGCTGGGCCTGGGCCGAGGCGGGCGGAGCTGCTGGCTCCTGTGGAAGGGGCTGCTGTGAGGCCCGGGGCCGGCCGGATCCTGCTCGCCACACCGTCCAGGGAGAGCTCCGCTCACCTCTTCGCCCTGGAGCTGAGTGGCACGTACAAACTCGATGGTCTCTTCCTCTTCCAGCACCAGCTGGTACTTGGGCTCCCGAGAGGCTGCGTCTCGGGCCCCAAACTTCAGAGACGCTGCTCCCAGGCGGGCCTCCTCCCAGCGCCGTTGCTCCTCCCCGGGGGCGCCTGACTCCTCCTCCACAAGGTCTGAAGCGCGAGCTGGCTGCAGGGAGAGGCACGTGAGGGCACAAAGATGGAGCGGCCCTCTCTACCCACCATCGCCTCCACCCATCACAAAGGGCCGGAGGGAAGAAGGGGCAGCAAGCCCTGGAGGCGACACCCCTCACCTGTCCACGGGTCTCCTTGGGCATGTGGTAGCGGTTGGTGGCCTCCAGTTTCTCCTGCTCCCCGGCTGCCCGGTACTCCCGGGCCAGGTCCCGCACCCGCCGCTTGTACTTGAGCTCTCTGCGCTCGTGGCGGCTCAGCTCCACATCACCGAAGAGGAACTCCTCGTCGGCCAGCTCGGCCTCCAGGTCCTCCAGCTTCTCCCGCTCCCGCTTTGCCAGGTACTCTCGGCGGGACTTCTTCCGCAGCTCAGGTACCTGAGTCGGGAAGACCGCCAGCTCCTGAATCTGTCAGAGAAGCAGCACCTTCCCCTGCCTGCCCGAGTGTGCAAAGTTCCGACCAGCAGGCTGCAGAACCCAGAGCTGTGCCCTCCTCCACCATTTGCAACACGAAGCCCAGTGGTGTGCCCGCAAGGGCCCTCCGGGCAGCGCCACCCTCTCCCTGTGTCCGCCTACTAGGGCAATTACTTGAATACTTAGCTCTTACTATTTTTTTTCAAATCAGTGGAAAGGGAGAAAACAGAAGGGCTGTTCCAGTCTTTTGGCAGTGCTTGGGATTGAGCCAAGGGCCTCTGAAATAAGCCACACTGCAGCCATTTCTAATCCCGAGACAAGGTCTCACTACATCACAGCATTGCCTAAATTTGCCTTGAATTCAGGGTCTTCCAGTCTGCACCTCCCAAGTGCTGGGATTACAGGTGTGCACCATCACAACCCAGCAAATGATCTTTTAAAAAAAATACGGGCAGGGGCTGGGGATTTAGCTCAGTGGTTAGAGTGTCTGCCTCGCAAGCTCAAGACCCTGAGTTCGATCCCCAACACCCCCCGCCAAAAGAGCCAGGCTTCCCACAAAATGGCTTAACCCACTTGCAATAATGTAGAAAACTACACTGGACATGGTGGCACATGGCTGTAATCTCAGCACTCTGGGAGGCTGAGACAGGATTTCAAGTTCAAGTTCAGCGTGGGCAACTTAATGAGAGCCTATCCCAAAAGATGAAGGGGGGTGCACATGGGGATATAGGTCAATGTGAAGGCCCTCAGTGTAATTCCCTGTACCACCAAAAAAAAAAAAAAGAGAGATTGAAAGGTTTAGCAATAGTTGCTAAAGCCATTAACTGAAAGGCTGCAGGTAGACAGGATGCATTCCAACAGGTGTACAAGTGAGCATGCCCCGACCGTGACGCAACAGAAGGTGCTCACCACTGCCCAAGAGGTGAGGCCACCACGACTGTTTGACTTGAGCCCAGAAAAACTTTAGGCCCAATTTCCACTTTAAAGGAAAGAGGGGTCAGAAGAACCTAACGCCACAGGATAAGGATCAAGCAGGTCTCGAGAGGGAGAATACACGAAACAAATGCAAGAGGCCTGACGACCAGATGCCATGGTGCGAGCCCTGACTGCACGCAGACAAATAAACACTCTGTAACTATCCTGTAGGATCCCTCGGCGGACCCCTGACAGTCACTGCGGGGCGGTCAAGAAACGCACTGATCAGGAGAGACCGCGGTCTCTAAATGTGACTTGACCTGCCCAGACCAGGCCTCCAGAAGACTGTCTACTCCACCTAGAGGCGCCAGACAGCCCGGTCCATGAATTACGAGGCTGCCCCCGTCCAGTCAGAAGACCAACTCAGGACCCCAGAGGGAGACCACAGGGGTCAGGTGATGGCAGGGAGTCTGGAGATGCTGCGGCTAAGCCAGACGGTCAGCACTTTCCTGGGCAGTGGACGGCGCCCTGTCCCTGCCCGCCAGCCACCCGGACAACATCCTACCCGCCCGCCGTCTCACTAGTCTCGGGGACAGGGAAAGCTGACACTGGACTCCCTGACATTCAGTTCGATTTGATCCTAAAGAGTTAAGGATCCTTCCCTATATACTGTAAGTCCACCTCAGCTACCTCCTGCTAACCAAGCTTCCGGCTGAGACCTGATCCCCAGCCCACATCTCAGCACGCTGCCTGCGCGCCCCATCCCCCGCGGCTCCTCACCGAAACACGGTCTACCCTTCCAGTTTCTGTTCTTGGCTCCCTGGACCTTGGGACTCACCATGGCTTTCCGGTCTTCCTCAGCCATCTTGAGACGCTTCTGGGCCTCTTCGTACGCCTAGGGAAGGAGGTCGAGACTGGAAGAATGAAGGTCACAAGGACACGTCCCAGGTATCCTCTGAACCAGCACTAGGAAATGTCCCCTCTCGGCACTCAGAGCACCACCCCGCCCAAACCCCGCGTGTCCTCCCACCGCGGGAGGAGCGCGTCCCTGGAGGCAGCCCCTCGTCCTGGATCGCAGCCAGCCTCAGACTCCTCTAGGGGCGGCATCTGCAGGGCGCTGCTCCCGCACCTTCTTATCTGACCGCTCCAGGACGTGGCGGGTGCGGTCCCTGTCCCGCTGCCGGACCCGCTCGGCGAAGGCGTCCCGCTCCTCCAGATCCTGGAGCCGCTCCCGCTCTGCCCGCTCCCACTCATCCTCCGACTCCGGCGTCTTCTCTGCCTGCTGCTCGCTGCCCCTGCGGTCCAGGCCGGGCCATCAGGCAGGGTGCAGCCCCACCGTCCCTCTGGCCCAGCCTGTGCCCTGCTTCTGACTTACACCGTCCTCTTCCCGGCCTCGGAAGCCTCTTCCAGGTCCGAGTCCTCCTCCGGGCGTTTCTTCCTGAGATGCTTCCGTTTCTTCCGCTTCTTCTGCAGGCTGCTCCCAGCCTTGCCCACAGTCTCCTCGCCGCTGTCCTCACTGTCTTCCAGCAACCTGTATGATCGGTTCTTCTCCAGCAGGGCCCGGGCCTCTTGCTCCGCTGCCCGAGCTGGCTTTTCCACCGCCACCTTCCGCGGTACCTGTGAGCAGCAGAGAGAGGGTGGGTGTGACCTCTGTCCCACTCAGCGCTGCACCCATGTTAAGGAACTGGTTGCTTTTTTTTCTTGTGACACTCAGGACCGAATTCAGGGCCTTGGGCATGCGAGGCTACACCCCAGCCTCGGACTGCTTGTTCTTCAAACAGCCTTCAATCTCTGTCTTCCACACACTTCCCCCATGTTCAGTAGCCTGAACCAGGCCTCGCAGCTGCTGAACTGGTCAGTCTTTCATTTAACAGACACGTGTGGAAGCCCAGCCTGTATGCCAAGTACTTGCCAGACACTAAGGACACAGGAATTTCAGAGAGAAAAAAATCCCTGCCTCTGGCTGGCTGTGACAGCACACACTTGTGACGCCAGCTGCAGGGAGGCTGAGGCAAAAGGACTGCAAATTTGAACCCAGCCTGGGCAACTTAGTGAGGGATGTACCTCAGAGGCATAGCACACCTGGGTTCAATTCCTAGTACCAAAAAAAAAAAAAATCTTTGCCCTCACAGAGCTCTTTTTTGGTGGTGGGGGGGGTGCTGGGGATTGAACTCAGGGCCTGTGGTTGCTAGGCAAGTGCTCTACCACTGAGCTAAATCCTGAACCCCAGCTCACATTCTTAAATTCATTTTCTTTCTTTCTTTTCTTTTTCTTTTCTTTTTTTTTTTTTTTTTGGTGCTGGGGATCGAACACAGGGCCTTGTGCTTGCAAGGCAAGCACTCTAATCGCTGAGCCAAATCCCCAGCCCCTTTTCATTTTCTTTTTTTTTGGACATTCTTAAACTCAATTATCAGTTGTTCAGCCTTTCTCATAGCTCTGTTCTTCCCAACAACTAAGCCATCCCTACCCAAAGAATGACACGCTACAAGGATTATTTTGCAAAAAAAGTTTTTTGGCAACACTGGGGATTGGACCCAGGGCCTCACAAAAGCTAAGCAACTGCTCTGCATTGTGATGTATCCTCAGGCCTTTTTATTTTGACACAGATTCTCGCTAGGTCATTCTGGCCTCAAACTGGTGATCCTTCTGCCTCAGCCTCCTGAGTAGTTGGGATTACAGATGTGCACTAGGGCTATGCTGCAATATGACCATGCCTGTCACGTGACACTACTAGAGCCCAAGGCCAGAGTAGGGATGATACACAACACTCCTACCATCAGGGCACTGTTTTGGTTTTTTTGAACCCAGGGCCAAGAGCATCCCAGCCCAAGAACTTACACTGCTTCATCTCTTGTCAGGCACCACATGGGACAGCTGTGCTAGGCTACCTGCCTGTTCTCTGAATGCTGTCCTACTTTCTGCACATGTCCTGAGCACCTGGTCCGTAAGGTAGGCCACTGCTGGGCAGGTGGAGTCAAGCCAGCAAACACAGTCATAGCAGTAAGAGCTCTCTTTTTATACTTTCCTTCAGGACCCCTGGGCCTGCTTGGCCAGATCACACTACCTGCAGCTCTTCTAGCCTCCACACTACTTGCATCCACCTCCTACAGCCTTGCTATTCAAAGTTCGGTCCGCGGACCATTAGCATCACTTCAAAATTTAATAAATACGCAGACCCCGACGCCTGATGCAGTGGTGCACGCCTGTAATCCCAACACTCGGGAGGCTGAGGCAGGAGGATCGCCAGGAGTTCAAGGCCAACCTGGGCTACATAGTGAGTTCAAGGTCAATCTGGAATACATAATGAAACCCTGTCTCAAAAAACGGAAGGTTAAAAAAAAAAAAAAAGGAAAAGAGTGCTAGGTGTGGTGGCATATGCCTGTAATTTTAGCAGTCTGGGAGGCTGAGGCAGGATGATCACAAATTCAAGCCTAACCCGGGCAATTTAGCGAGAGACCCAGTCTCAACATAAAAAGTAAAAACCGGGCCGAGGCTGTCGTTCGGCGCGAAGGCAGAACTCCAGTGACCTCGCAGCGAATCGGCGCACGCGCCGACACGGGCCCCGGCACAGCCGAGAGCCGCCGGCAGCACGTCGCCCAGCACCTGCGCCCGGGCTCCCCGCGGCCGGCGCACCTTGCTCCACAGCCGCAGCGCGAAGTCCCGCGCCGGCCCGTCCAGGTCCAGCGTGCCGGTGTCGCGCAGGCGCTGCACGAACTCCTGCGCCGAGGCGCAGCGCTGCGCGGTTCCGATGAGGAACTGGGCTACGTGCCGCTCGCTCAGTCCCAGCACCGCGTGCAGCTCCTCCTGCACCCAGCGCTCCAGCGCCGCCGGCGTCGCCATGGCCACCGCGCCGCGTCCGCCCCCGAGGCGGCCGAGCAGCCCCGCCGGTACCGGGCCGGCCGAAGGCCAAGAGCCCGGGCCGGAGCCTCAGCCCCACGGGGCAGCCGACCGAGGACCTCGGCTTCGACTTCTAGCAGCCTGGAACCGTCGGCACCCGTGCGAGGCCGGAAGGGGCTGCTCCTCTTCCGGCCTGAGCACTACGGCGGCCGCGCGAGCTCAAATCGCGCAGATTCGTCCTGGCGCTCGCTCCGCCTCCGCGGGTCAAGCCTAGAGCTGCGCTGCGCTGCGCGCCTCGCTGAGGGAGAGCGACGGACCGAGTGAGCGCCTGGTGTGTGCCAGGCAGGCGCGGTCTCTAGAGTTGCTGCAGAGCGCAAACCAGACAGATTCATATTCCGAGGAGACAAAACATAATAAATAAGGAAGCCGGCCCAGCGCGGTGGCGCATGCCTGCAATTCGCGCACTCTGAGAGGCTGAGGCAGGAGGATCGCTGTGAGTTCGCGGCCAGCCTGGACTACATAGGAAAACCCTGTCTCAAAACAAAAAAATGAGTAAATACATGTGGAATCTGTTACTTGCTTTGCTGACACCGCGGCCCTTTTGTACTTTCACGACTAACTGGATGTACCAGAAAATGAAACAGCGTTACTCTATTTAACAGCCACAGTGGATCCATATAGTCGGCTTTCAGAGTGCACAGTTGCCCGTTTCTCAGACGCACAGCGGAACCCCTAGTATCTCTCACTTCCTGCCAGGACTGATTGGGATCTTTACTAATTAAGTACTAATGAGGCCATTGGTTTCCCTCCACACCCACATCTTCATTGTTTACTCTTTTGACTCCTTGCCGGGTTCCCTTGCTAGTAACTGAAAACCTTTGACACATGCTTAGCATTAATTTGTCTAGTGCATTTTGGTTTTCAGTAAAGACAGGGTTTCTTACTAGTCTAAGAGAAGCAGCCAGGGGTTGGGGAGTTAGCTCAGTGGTAGAGCACTTGCCTAGCAAGTGCAAGACCCTGAGTTCAATTCCCAGCAATCCACCCCACCCGCCCCCCAAAAGAAAGAAACAGAAGCAACCTGTAATGGTAGGAAGTCTATATCTACCCGTCTACCTCCCAAGACTGGAGTGTAAACAGCCTCAGGGCATAAACCCAATCAGCGCATCGTCATGGGTACATAACAGCCTCGTTTATTATTTATATTTCAGTTGATGAATTATTAGTTTTAGTTTTATGAGTTTTATTATATTAAATAATGAGTACCTAACAGGAAAAAATAAAAATATTGTATTTTTATATTATTGTTTATAAAAAGCATCAAAATTTTCAACATCGACTTTTTTGGTGTAGAAAGTCTAAAAAATAACAAATTCATGTATGAACTATAATGAGAATACCAATAGAACTCTACACCAAAAATAGTCTTTACTGGGCTGGGGATTTAGCTCAATGATTAGAGTGCTTGCCTAGGAACCATCAAGGCCCTGAGTTCGATCCCCGGCACCAAAAAAACAAAAAAACAAAAATAAATAAAAATAGTCTTTACTACAATTATCACACCCAAGGCCATCTTCTCATATGACAACAGCCCGCTCCACACACACACACACGTACCGCTTACACTGACAGCACGTGTGTTTTCCTTTCTTGGCCTTTCTGTAGGACACACGTGACATCTCACTGGTCTTGGAGTTTTGTCGGGAGGTTCTCACTATGTTATTCAATGTCTAAGGAACAGGAACATAAAACATCATTTAAATAAAGTAGTAAATTTTTTACATGTATAGGATAAACATCAACACTTCCATATCAGCCATGTACTCATTTACAAAACCCAAAAGATAACATCAGAAATTCCTGCGTGAACTGCAATGAAAATACAAACAAAAGTCTACCACAGAAATAATCTTTGCTTCAACTGTCATGCCCAAGGTGGTCTTTGCCCGAGATGACTGCATGTTGCATGCGCACATCTTGCTTACATTGACAGCACATGTGTTTTGTTTTCTGTCCTTTTTGTAGTACACAGCTGACACCTTTTTGTTTCTCCTGGTGTCATAGTAGGTCTTTGTGATGCTGGGCCTGCCTCTTCCCCTGTCAGCCCACCAGTGTGCTCCACAAATTTTTTCCATAGTTCTCTTGTACATTTGTTATTTTATTTGCAAACTATCAAACTATTTATCCCACATCTATTTAGGATCAAGTAAAACACAACCATTGGCCAACACTTTGTGGGTTTTTTTGTGGTGCTGGGGATCGAACTCAGGGCCGTGCGCCGCCTGGTAGGCAAACGCTCTACCACTTGAGCTAAATCCTCCGCCCGAGGCTTTGTGTTTTGAGTGACATCACAGTTACCCCACAATTCCTCAACAACATCTACTCCGCCTCTGGCTTTGTTGTAGAAAGTTACCATCTGGGGCATCAGTTTTGTGGAGGTTTTCTGTCCATGTTTCCACCGCAGTGCAGTGTTGACAGGCTGACATCAGCTGTACCAGTTTGTTTTCTTTGCCATAGAGGAAGCCAATGTTTTATCTTTCTGAAATCCAGACATTGGACTATACAATTCTCTGTTTTGAAATTATAAACATTTCATTTTGAATCTCAGCTTGGTTCTTACGTACATAGTTCCTACACTAGTCAACTCCTCTCTGTTAGCAAATGTAACATCAGTCGGAAACTGGTCAATTTTTTTTTCTTTATTTTTACCAAGAACATGTATTGGTACATTGTATACATAATGATCATAATCAACATGGTTATTTTGTAGGTCAACCAATTTTTGAACGTCATACTCCGACTAGTTTGGGAGACGTGAGCAAGTCTTTTCACAACATCATTCATTTTACTGCTATACAAATAAGGGCCTGGTGGCTGAGTTCCATGATAAATTTCTAACTTGAAAGCGTAATGTCAAAAAAAAAAAGAAAGAAAGAAAGCATAATGTCTTTGCATCTGTTAGGGCACAAAATTTTTTGCTGTATTTTGAAGGTTTTTTGGCATATACGCCCTAAAGCTACAGCAGCCATGAAATGCCACTAGGTGTCATCAGCAGTCATATATTCAGGTGGTGTGTGAATTTCTTGACAGTTCCCCACAAATTGTTCAAAAGGTGAGCAGACAGCAGCCAGATTTCTGGTTCTTTTCTTTCTCGGTGGGGTGGGTGCTTTAGTCAGCAGGCCTCAGGCAATTTTGAAGGAAACCAAATCTCCTCAGTGTCATTTTTAATCTACAAACATGAAGCCCACATTCATAAGTCTTTTACATTCCTGCGATTTTAGCAAGATTAAGTTGTGCTAAGAGAACAGCAAACCTATGATGCTTTCAGTTCAGCTTGTGAGGTGTCATAATAAAGACATTTTTGTCTCTGAGTGAGTAAACACAAAGATTGCTTCCTGTGTCCCCAGGCACAGATAGGAGGATGCCCAGCCAGCTACTACAATGCTAAAGCATAAATTTATGGGAGGAAAGTATGAGGTGGGTTTTTTATGCCCACTGTTATGCCCTCAGGGGCATAAAACAAAACCGTAAAACTCAGCCTGGCAAGGTGGCCCATGCCTGTAGTCCCAGTTATTCCAGAGGCTGAGGCAGGAATACTAATGAGTCCAGGAATTCAAGGCCAGCAGCATCGTGAGAAATCATCACAAAAATCAAAGCAAAGCTGGGTGTGGTGGTACACACCTGTGATCCCAGCACCCAGGAGGCTGAGGCAGGAGGATTGTCCTGAGTTCAAGGCCAGCCTGGACTACATGGTGAGACCCTGTCTCAAAAAAAAAAAAAAAGCGAATTTAACAAAACCAAAGCAAAATAAAAAACTCTGATGAGTAAACTATCAGTGTTCCATAATTGTAAACTGAGATTCTTTTTTTTTTTTTTTTGTGCCAGGGATTGAACTCAGGGTCTTGTGCTTGCAAGGCAAGCACTCTAACCACTGAGATAAATCGCCAGCACAGACTGAGATTCTTTGAAACAAGAAAACTCCCCAGTATTGATTATACTTGGGGTGCAAAGCAAAGGATTCTTACACCTCTAGAAATATAAAATCCATCGTCTATCAGGAGACAGCCTTTTGCAAGAAACTGTTTCTGTACTACATTGTCCATCAATTTCAAATTTACTGTTCATGATCCCAGTTCTTCAAGTAAATGTTCCCCAGTGTAGCACTGTGGGCAGTGTCACACCCTGCCTGACTGCACGGCAACCATCTTGGCCTCAGAGTGCCCTCTGCTTCCAAACCTTTAGGTTTCTTTCACCCATCCGTCTGCTAGCTCTTTCATTCAGAAATAATTTTGTGCTGCCTGGTGCCAGGATGGGGATGCTGTACTGAACTCGGTCAACAGTCTATCCTCACACTTCCGGCCTAGCGGACACGTGGACTGCCCTCCCACAGCCTGTGTCTTCTGCTTGTCCTTCATGAAAGCCATACACAGGTCCCAGACTCCTTTTCTTTTTTCTTTTTTGAGACAGATCTTGCCGTGTAGCCCACGCTGGACTCGAACTCTCAGCCATCCTCCTGTCTCAGCCTCCGAATGCCGGGATTACAGGTGTGTGCCTCCACAGCCGCTAAGAAGGCCCCAGGCTCTTCTTTATACCAGTGTTAAATTCCTGGCTGCTCCTCACCGCTTCCCCTCCCACGGCCACCAGGCACCCCTCACATGCATTTTTTTTCTAAAGAAGAAGCAAGGAGAACACTGGAGCAAACTCCATTTTATTATGGAAAGTTGAAAAAAAGAAACCAAACAGGCAGTTGACAAAGGAGGGAAGGACAGAGGAAGCCGGGCGCCTCCTTCGTGGTCGCGCCCCCGCAGTTCAGTTGGGAACCACGAGGAGCAGCGGGATTAAATAACTGTCCAGGGCACAGAGTTGAGGCCCAGCCTCCCTCTTGGAGAAACTGAGGTACAGTAATACTGAGCAAAGCTGGAGGAAGCCACAACCTCGGGGCACTTCCAGCGAGAGGCTTCCTGGTGGACAGGGCCAGGGGCGCGGCTCGCAGACCTG
>PVJO010025087.1:0-23316 GCA_004026905.1 Hystrix cristata | reverse complement strand
GGGGGTTTGCCTTTTCTGCCCACAAGGAGCAATATTTAACCCAAAGCACAGGATTCCACATCACCTTGCAATGGACCAAAAGAGCCACCTGACAATAAAGGAGCTATGAAAGCAAACTGAGGACCACAGAGTTGACTGCTCGTGTTGCACACCTTGCTGCCAGAAGGGGCCCGCCCAGCAGAAGCACAGTCACCTGCTGAAAACAGCTAACGTGCTGTCTCAGAGGTGGTTTACAACTGGGGCGTCATCCAGCAGGACACGGTACATCACTGAAATCAATGACCCTTCTGTGTGTCCTTTCATGGTTTCTTCTAACATGACATGTGTGTTTTCCAACACCAGCAAGCAACTCTCCAACTCTGACAGCAACTAGGGGCCAATGATTCGACTCAATTCTTACACTAAGCACCCAGAGTTACTGCAGACCCCACACATCATGGGGTCCGTCCAACAAGACTTCCCCGACTTCAGACACCAGCCGCAAGCAGGGGCTCACGGTGATCCACACTCTGAGCAGCTGCCTAAAAATCCACAGGTTCCTAAAAATCCTTCCTTATCTTCAGAAACCTGACGGGATGACTCACAGAGCCCAGCAAAGTGTTTTACTTATGATGACCAGTTTACTACAAAAAATGCAGCTTGGGAAATGCCAAATGGAACATGCACAGAGCAAAGTCCGGGCGTGGGGGTTGGCACTGGAGCAGGGCTTGCAGGCCTTCTCCTGAGGTGCCAGCATCCCAGCACACCCGTGTTCAACCCTGCAGCTCCGTGAGCCTTGTTGATTAGGCATCTCATTAGCATACGAGGACAGTAAACTCCAAGGGTTTTAGTAGCTTTGTGCCAGTAACTGAAGACAAAGTTCAGATATCTATTTTTTTACTATACCAGAGTTCCCACCACTTATGGGTCTGAGAACAAATGAATGGGTGGCCCTCCTCACTACCACCCCTCAGGATCCTCCCTGTGTCCGGCTTGTGTGTCCTGTCCCTAAAACTCAGCACTCTTTGGGCTTAGGAAAAAACTCTTCTACCAGAAGCCACAGCAAGAGCCACACTCAACAATGAATGACACTCGCCACTTGATCTCTCAAGTCTGAGGACCGGAAGATAAGGAGTCACCGACTTGACAAGGCGTGGACCCCGATCATCGGGAGGAAATAGGCTGCTTCATACTATGAGGTCAGAAGATGTTTGGTGCGAGCCACTCCTCTGCTCTATTTTGACAGAAAATGAATGAGTACCTCAAATACATCATGAGGGGACCATGGTAGTCGGGGACTCACAGCCAGCCCTTGGGTCTGGGTCACACCCTGGGAAGGTTATCTTTATAGGTCCACATGGACTAGGCTGTGAAAGCCAGTTGTTTGGTCAAACACTAGATGTTGCTGTAAAGGCATTTTGTAAGTGTGATTAACATTTAAATCAGTTGACTTTTAAAGAGTATTCTCGATAATACGAGTGAATCTCACCCAATCAGTTAAAGGCCTAGAGAACAAAATCTGAGGTTTCCTGGAAAAGGAAGAATTTCACCTCAAGATTCTCACACAGTAGTAGCCCTGCCTGACTTTCCCACCTTCTGGCCTCCCCCGCAGAATTCAGACTTGCCAGCCCACAAATGTATGAGTTCCTTAAAACAGATCAGTCTCTGGTAGATAGAAAGACAGTGCGACAGATACCCTCTTGATTTTATTTCTCGCCTATGAGTAGGCAAGCCACCAAGGCCAAGAGGAACGCTAGCTGAGGATGAGAAGAACCTGGAATGGACAGCAAGGGTGGTGAGAATGAGTGTCAGTTAAGCCCCAAAACCACCTGGCACCTGTAGGTCATACCATTAACCTTCCACTTCTAAGTTCTTTCAGGAAAAGGAGCATGAGAATCTTGGAAGAGCCATCCTCCCATACAGGAAAACGTTAATCCAAGAATCAGAGGAGGTAGACTGTGATGGACACGTGATATACTTCCCAGGTCCCCTTCAACAGTGAAACCTTCTTCTCCCAGGTGCTGGGAATAGCCACCAGCAGAGGACCTTCTGCACTCACACTTGGGAACACGATAACCCCTGTTATCTGCAATGGGTACATTCTAAGACTCCTAGTATGTGCATGAATCCAAGCACACTCAGTACCAAATTTTATGTATACTCTGCTTCTTCCTATAAATACATACTTATGATAAAATTCAATTTAAAAATTAGACACACTAAAATATTAACAACAATATCTAATAATAAAACATATAACATTAGAGTGTAGTAAAATTGTTTTCATCACTATTCTCACACCTTGGGGCTACTATTAAACAAAAGCTCTGTGACACTGTGACAGTCGATCTGATAACCAAGATGGCTTCTCATGACCAATGAGCAGTTCAATGCGTAGAACATGCATTTGCTGGACAGAAGGATGACTCATGTCCTGCACAGAACACAGGACAGCATGCAATTTCATCATGCCACTCTAAATGGGATGCCATTTAAAACTCCTGAATTACATATTTCTGGAATTCCCCATTTTAATATTTTGATTGATCACAGAAAGTGAAACCATGGGTAAGGGGATATACCATATGCTAAAGTAAAAGAGCCACAGCCCCCAAGGTCATGCCTCCTTCCTGGTGTGGTCTACATGAGTGACTGATGGAGGAGAGATTAAGAAGGCACAGCTCCCTCAATGCTGAAAGTCACCCCGGCTTCAGAACTCCCCACGGGTGGGCTGAGACATTGGTGAGTACCTCGTAGATCAGTTTCTTCCTGTGCTTAGTCTTGCTGCTTCCAGTGACTTCCAAGAGTTAACATCTTTGAATGTGATTGTGAATTGACTAAAGACACCAAACAGGAAAGAGTAACTGCTCTATGGTTTGGTCTATGTGGAAGTCAAGAACAGGCAAAAATGAACTGTGAACAGTGGTTGTGTGTGTGTGCACACAGAATGGGGTTGCTAGTAACAGAGAAGGGATACAGAGTAATCTTAGGACTTGATAGAGGCGTTCTACATCTTGATCTATGTAGTAGTTACATGGGTGTATACATAAGTGACAACACCCACTAAACACTTGGATTTATGTAACTGAGAGCACTCAAATTATATCTGATTTAACAAATGGTTTTTCAAAAAGTGAGTAGAGGGAGGGCATTGGGGAAAAAAGAAGAATCAAGATATATTACAAATTCCCTATGATGAATGTGATCACTATTTATATCTAAAATGTACCAATAAAATTAATTAAAAATAAATAAACAAATAAATGAAATGAGTAGAGCTCATCTAAATCCCAGTTCTCTCTAGGCCTCAATTTTGCAATTCCAAAATAAGGGACTAGACTGGATGATGTGAGTTACACAGAATGGTTCTTTCAAAACAGCTCTTTTAAGTGTTCTTACAAATTGAAGGGGAAAAAACCCAAAACTTCATTCTAAAATAGAGGCAGTTCTCAAAACAAAAACGAATGGCCCAGAGATATATGGGGTGGGGGTACAGCGACACATGAGCATTTTTTATGCTACAAAATACATATATTTTAAATGCAGATATTCAGTGTAGCTTTTTGTGGTTTCTAAGGCATTCACTCTTCCAATTCTTCTTCCCAAAGAACCCAGAATCTGACAGCATGGGGTGTGCTGGCGGTCATCTCATTTCTAGCTCCAGGGATGGGGCAACCAGTGAAATCTCATGTCTTGGGCCTCAAGAACTGGTCTTATGATGGGCATACGAAGTGGAATACCACCCAAAGCCCGTCAGCAATCACGTTCCCTTGGCCTCTGAGATCCGATCAAGAGGGATTTTGCAACAGGAGGTGATACAATACAAAGGAAGCTGAGACTTCCGTTTGCTAGCTGGGTAAAAGCAGCCGATCCACTTCTACCCCCATCACCCCACACCCTCACATCTGAGCAAGCAAGCTCACGGCCTGGAAGCTGCCAGAAGTTTCTTGCCATCTGGAGGGAGTCAGCTTAGGAACAAGCCAACCATCAGGGGGACAAAGGTAAGAGGATCACAGCAAGTGGAGCCACAGTCTTGATGACAACATGGCCCTGGCTCTCGAGTCACACCGCAAGACTCACCTGCCTCTTGGGCTTTTCAATTATAGGAACAGGAGACAATACATTCCTTTTTATTACTTAAACCAGTATAGGTTAGGATTATTCTCACTTGCAACTAAAATCATTTTATTTTACACAGCAGTGTGAGGGAACACTGAAAAACCTGATGCTACTCTTTGGAGGACACTCTGGCAATACGTATCAAAAGATCTAAATATGGGCATAGCCTTCGACCTAACATATAAACTTGTAAGAATGTATTCATTCATCTGACAAGTATTTAAGCACTGACTATGTGCCAAAGACCACTGTCGGAGTCAGACTTAGTGGTGGACAAAACAAAGTCCCTTATGGAACCAGCCTTAAGTAGTAACCAACCATGTGTAAAAATATTTATTTACAAGAGTCTTAATTTCATTGCCCTTTATAGTAGGGAACAATAAGAAATAATATAAATAACCCCCCAAAGAAAATTGCTTGGATAAATGTTAGGGGATTGACAGGATAAAACGCTATTTAGACATTTAAAATGAATTGTAAAAACTATTGAATGATAAGGAAAAATATTTCACCATATTAGGTCAAAAACAGAATGGAAAACAGACTGAAAAAACAGAATGTAGAGTGCACTCATGTTTGTACACTTACAAGGGTATATTTATGTACAAGAAAGGCCTAGAATTAGTTACTCTGAAATGCCAGTGGTTGTTTTAAGGAGTAGAATTGCGGGTGATTTTTATTTTCTTCTTTGTATATCTTAAAGTTTTCTCATAATTTTCTATCATAAGTGTCCTTCTCCATTGTTATTACAGAAAACATTGATCTTATCAAATAATCTCAAATAGTTTAAATTAAAAAGTAAAATAATAACATTTGCATATTAATACAGGGCTATCTCCTAAATCTAAGCTGACTTTCAATATACGTCTTTAAATAAAAGAGTACAAGTAGCATCCTCCATTCTGTGATGTGTCTACTCAGGGAGAAACGATGAGAGCCTTTTCTAACACACTAACACACGTGTGGTTTCGTTTTGTTGTTGTTGTTGTTTATCTTGGCAGTGCTGGAAATCAAACCCAAGTCCTTAGGCATGCTGGGAAAGTGCATTGTAATGGAGTAAACCAAACAAGGTCTTGAAGCTAGTTGCTGACATCTAAAGAAGACACTAAGTCTCCTGTCTTGGGATCCAAGTCTATTTCCACAGTTCTGCGCCCTTTGCCCAGCACACAAGCAACATCATTAGAATGAATCTGTCATCGAGACAGAGGTCATTTAATACGTTTGGAGGGTAAAAATAAGTTGGCAGCTTAGCGATCCATTGCTTTAAGACATAAAACCAAAGTACACCCTGAATTTAAAATGCAAAGAAGCACACTGTGGGTTTAAAATGTTTGCATTCTCTTCCTTGCCTTCCAGGTTCATGTAACAGAATCTAAAATGTGCTCACACCTAAAGCTACTTCTACCCAGACTGGGGGAAATTGTTTGCAACATGATGTTGGTAATGAACTTGTTTTTGTCTCCCATCATGTTCCTTTTTGCCCTTGCTTTGACTTCTGAAACAACCCTATTGTCCTCTTGGGGTTTGGGGTGTTTTATATAAAAGCAGCATTATGATTTTAATTATTGAATAACAATTTCAAATTTCCATTTCACTTTACTTACCAGCTTAGATGTGGTTTAATGCAGCATGAATAGATTTCTCCCAGAGGTGGGTCTAATCTGCACTGATTAGTTTTCCAACTACCTCTTCTGCATACTAAAATATCAGCAGCAGATTGGGCTGGGGGTGTGGCTCTGGGAAAGCGAGACCCTGGGTTTGATCCCCAGCATTGGAAAAAAAAAAAAAAAAAAGAAAATATAAGCAGAAATTAAACACGTTTGTGAACTGTTACTACCAGAAGAGAATCACCAACCCACCCAGAGGAACACAACTTCAACTAATACAGGGCTTCTCCAAAGGCACGAAAGTTTGTGGGTTTTTATATTAGAATGGTCACAAAGACTCTAAAGGAAGCTAAACTATTTCCATATATATTTGGTTTTCTTTAAAAAGAAAATTAAGTACCTGGCCTAAATATTGTGCAAACAGTGAATTCCACCAAGAATCTATTTCTTCCCATCGAGCTTGAGAGACTGTCTTTAAGATACTGATTCTTTTCAGCAAATATTTCTTTAGTGCTAATTACGTACAAAATTCTACTGAGCAGTTCAGTGATCTGCACCTAGATCTAGTGGCACCCAAGACACTACCCCTACCCAGTGGTGGCTTCTCATCCAAAGCACTACTGTCTCTAAGTAGGAGCCCCCAGGAGCCAGAGCACTGTTTCTCAACCTTCATGAACTATTACTCTTGTTTTAAACAAAATTCTTCTAAAATTTTGTAAGCCTTTAGCTGCACTCCATAATTAATTTAAGAGGGAGGGTGCATAAGGAGAAAAATAGATAAACAAATGTCAAACTTTTAAGTTCAGTTCTGGCCTTTAATAGTCAGATACAATTTTTGAACAAAGTGGACAATAATTTACTGTAAGTAATAAAATAGGATTGATCTTGCCAAGGGGTAGGAACCAAAGATTCGGGGCCGTCCATGTGTACTAATTTGGATATGACAAGCTTGGCACCTATTTATAACTTTTACAGTATTTTATGGCTCTTTCTTCCCAAAGAAGCACACATCATATTGCACAAGGCCTGTGAATATACAAGTATCCTCTGCCAAAAACAGACGAGAAAGCAAAAAGATTACTTAAGTATTATTTTCAAACCTGAATTTGTATTGGATAATTGTTCAGAAATATTCAGTACTTAACAACCTTGAAACTTTGAATTCAGGAAGATTTTACAGCCCCAGGGCTACACGGTTTGATGGCTCAGGTTCATAAATTCACCAAGAATGGATCTGGTCATTGTAACTTGGTGTAGTTGTAAAACAAAACCCACAGAGGGTATCAGTTAAGCCTAGCACAGCGCCTGCTGAAGGTGGACACTCGGTGAAGGTTGTAGAGCCAAACTGGATATGAATTTGGGCTTCTATTTAAATAAGTTTGGAAAATATAAACAAGGGTGGCACATAAGGAATCACCAACCCTCTTAGACTTTGTTCTCAGAGACTCACGTAACACCAGAGGATTAATTAGGAATGCTTTGGGTATCTCTGGAATTCAAAAATTAGGGAACATCCTGGTATCGTTTTGTACAAAATGAAACAAACTTTCTAACAAAATGATCAAATATTTACTGTTCCTTGAAAGGCTAAAGCATGGCAGTCAGGGGATGCACGGGCTTGCAGGAAGAATGCCTGCTTTTTTTCAGGATCACTGGCAAAGAAGCATCTTATTTCCAAAAGCCCAGTCTAAGGACACAGCTATCCCAATCTGGGGTCAGAATTTCCTGGTATCCAAGCTGCTGGCTGCACTCCCAGATCCCCTCCTTCCCTGATACTATCACTCTCCAGGGCTCTCCAGGCAGGGTGGGCTCCCTGTCCAGGTAGAAAGAAACACAAGAAAACCAAAGTCACCCTTCTACGGCTTCCCGGTAGGTAGTGTCCACTCACCAAAGTCTTTTGCCTGAGTCTCGGCTGAGTACTGTGATACTTAAGCGGCACCCCAAGATGGATGTTAAATATGCAAAAGCACACCTCCTCTGTTTCACAGCCTGCTTTGTTTTTCCTAATTTCTAACAATTATCTTTCATCATAGCAGCACAGAGTCCCTTTTGAACCTGTACGTGAGTTAAGCAATGAGGAGAGGGTGCTGTTTAATGTCCACTTTCTGGCTCTCATCTGTCCAGAAATCACTTCATTTTTTTTCAGTTGCATTGGAAATTTTTTTAACCTGAGCTAGATCTCTTATTTCTCCACACCTCCCACGGGGGGTTCAAACTTTAAAACGAAACCCCAATAACCTCAAAAAATCAACCTCGTGTGTAAGTCTGCAGGATGAATTCAATGTTTTGCACAGGAATATTTGCATTCTCATTAGTTTCTGCAAATGCCAACATTTCTCATCCTCTTAGGTTGATGGCAAAGGTTCCCTGGAAAAGAAATAGTACATCTATGCCTCTCTGACAGGTTAACATACTGACCTGCTTTAAAGCAAAATAAACGATGTGGCTTAGGGGCAATTAATGCAGGTAGGGACTTAAAAGGAAATTGTGCACTGACAGTAGTGGGTGAAACGTTCTACTCCCGCGAAATATTTTCATCCAAACCTCAAATATGACTGCTTTTTAGGCCTAATTAAATGTGCTTTTGATTAAAAAAGAAGCTGCAAAAAAAAAAAAAGAAGAAGCTGCAAAAAAAGTTGTTTTAAATTAAGAAATATACATGAGGTGAACTGTGTTCTACAAGTGCTGGCAGGTAGAAGTCAACGGTTATGTAACAAGTTGATTTTTAAAATTATGTATTTTACAATTATATCTAGATTAAAGAGATGAGGTCGTCACTAAATACTTCTGTAATTCAAATAGAAGAAAACAGATTCTTCACTTAGAAGGGGGGTGGGGCTGATGATGAGACATCTGTACCCATCTTCCTGAGTAACTGTTAGGGAGGAAACAAAATTTGGTGATCGTGGGGGGCTGAAGTACCAATGTATGGTCCTCTGAAATAGAAGGCAGTGCCTGACTGGCACGGTTATTTATCTTTGGCTGGGCCATGAGCGATTAAAACTAATGACTCTCCCAACCGCACTCCAGTACTAGATCTTTCCTCCTACTGCTCCCTTCTGGCTTTGTACCTCTCTGGTTTCTCCCCAGCTTTAGCTCTCTGGGGCCAAGGAAAGTTGGGGGCCCTCCTCACGCTCCAGATCCCCGAGGGATCCAGCTCAGTACCGTGGGCCGAGTTCCTCGGCCCTAGGTTCCTAGGAGGGGCCAAACTCTGCTGACCACCCCAGGCCTCAGGACCCCCAGCTTGCCAGTCCAGGTTGCCAGCCCTGTCACCAAGGCCTAGCGCAAAGAGCTCGCGTCGTCGGCTTTGGAAGCAACGCGGCTCCCGCTCCCCACTCGGGCGCAGTCTCCGCGGTCTGGGTCCGGCCTGGGGCCTCGCCGGCTCCCTAGGACTTTGACGGGTGAGAGCAGGCGACGCCAGAGCCAGGCCACCTCCCGCCGCTGTCAGCCCTCCCCAGTGCCGGCGACGGAGCCCAAGCCCGGCGACCCAGTGCAGCGCGGCGCCGGGCCGGGAGAGAAGCAGCTGTTCCCAACAGCTGGGGGGCGGCGGCGCCCGGCGCCCCAGGTGCTGTCCCGGCCAATCGCAGGCGTCCGGCCCGCCCCCTCCCCAGCCGGGCGTCGACCCCCGGCCCGCGGGGGAAGGGAGCAGAGCGGCGGAGAGCCGCGCTCGGCACTGGTCTTCCAGCTTCCGCGGCGGGAGGGACGGACGCGGGCCGAAGCCGCGCGGGGACCCCGCTGCGCCCCCCGCTGCCACCTCCGCGCTCGGACGCGCTCCCCGCCGACCCTTCCCACGCCCTGCCCTGCCCCGCCCCGCCCTGCCCGAAGCAGTTTGCAAGAACGAAACGGCTACCTCTGAACGCACCCTCTTCCTCGTGGACGCCCACCCTCTCTTTGCATTTCCCCCCCGCGGGGTGAGTGGAAACGCGCGCGCCTCCCGGAGACCCGGCTCCTAACCCAGACCCAGACGATCCGGAGGATCTGTGCGGTGACCGGCAGGGGGGGCGGGAGCAGAGCGCCGAGCCGAGTCTCCCGGGCCGCCGAGACTTCGCGAGCCGCGCGCCCCGGGCCCCCGCCGCCCCCGGCCGCTCGCCCCCGCCGCGCCGCCGCCGCCGCCGCCCCCGCCCCGCGCGCGCCCTCGGGCCCCGGCGGCCGCGGGAGGCTGCGGGACGCGCGCAGCCCGAGGAGGAGGCGCAGCCGCGGGCCGAGCCGCAGCCGGAGCCGGAGCCCGAGCCGCGGGGCGGGCGCGAAGATGCACACGACGCAGAAGGACACGACGTACACCAAGATCTTCGTGGGGGGGCTGCCCTACCACACCACCGACGCCAGCCTGCGCAAGTACTTCGAGGTCTTCGGCGAGATCGAGGAGGCGGTGGTCATCACCGACCGGCAGACGGGCAAGTCCCGGGGCTATGGATTTGTAAGTTGCACCGCCGGGGCGCAGGGGACGCGGCGGCGACAAAGAGCCGGGCGGGGGGCCCGGAGCGGCGCTCGGCGGGGGTCGGGGCTGCGGCGAGGGGCCGGCGGGACCCGGGGCGGCGCGGCCTCTTCGCCCCGCGCGGAGCTGAAACTTCGCACGCGGCGGCGCCGGGCGGGGAGGGCCGGCTTCCGCGGAGACCCCGGGCGGGGCAGGGTGGAAGGAGAGGACGGTGGGCACTCCCGGGTTTGGGGTGCGGAGGGCCGCGAGGGAGGGGCCGCAGCCCCGCCGTTGCAATCCCGGGTGGAGGCCGGTTGTTCAGCGCGCTGTTGCTTTGTAAAAACTGCGCGTGTCTTTTGGCGTTCCGCCTGGCCTGGGGAGGGGACACCTCGGAGGTCTGGGGCTCGTCCCCTCAAGTCACACGCCCACCTTTTTAATCACAAAGGTGGGCTCTTTAAAAAATAGTAATAGTCCTTTGCCGAATCCAGACAGCACCGTCAGCTTCCTGGAGATTTAAACGCGCAAATTCAGCTGCGGAAGACCAGGGAGCCCCCAGCGGGGCCGTGGCTATTGTCGCCGGGTAGTGTTTACCGGTGACTGGGACTGTAGGGCAGATGCGAGGCTGAACTTTCTTTATGCAAAGAGTGCCGCCGCGACCGCGTAGGGACCTGGGAGGGGGAGCAGGTGCAGAGCCGGAGGATCTACAGGAGTTTTAAGAATCCGGGCTTCCGGAATCTCTGCTAGGCCCAGCACACTTAGGATTTAGGGTTCGAATAGAGAGTTTCTCTCTTCCTCCTTTTCTTTCTTTCTTTCTCTTTTTTTTCCTCTTTTCTTTTTTAACGGGATATCGAGGAATAATGTCCAGAAAAAGAATGAAAGAAGGAAAAAAAAAAAAGAGGAAGAAAGAAAAAGTTTGATCTCAGTTTATCTAGCATGACTACCCCGGTGCCATTTGGGTTTCTTTCAGGGGTTAATTTCGAGCTTTGTGTGTTTGTCTGTGTGTGTGTGTGTGTGTGTGTGTGTGTGTGTGTGTTGCTAAGGTCACCATGGCTGACCGGGCTGCTGCCGAAAGGGCCTGCAAGGATCCCAACCCCATTATCGACGGCAGAAAGGCCAACGTGAACCTGGCATACTTAGGAGCAAAACCAAGGATCATGCAACCAGGTGAGAAATGTCTGTCTCCCTACCCTTCCCCGAATCCTCCCGCTTGTGAACGTTGCCCGGATCCAGAAGACTTTGGCTCCCTGAGAATCTGTAGATGTGTTTGGCACACTTTGAACCGTGGCTGATTATTCTACCGAGGCATTGAAGATAAAAGATAAATACTCCTTTCAGAATTTGAAATGGATCCGTGTTCAGAAAGAGACCTCGGGGCCTGGGTAGTTTGGAAAGACAGAGGAGTAAGGCTTCGTTTTCTGCATGATATGCATTTGTAGTCTGCTCTCAATTCTCTAGTTTTAGCTAGCCACTTGTAGCTGAAAAACGTGAATTATGGGGACTGTATGGGCCAAATTTGTCAACTGCAGCTAGTACACCTCCCCTCTTAGTGTGGTCTCTGTTTTTATCACCGGTTGCACTGTGCTCAGCCTGAGCAGTCTGGCTTTAGCACTGACCCCAGAAAGACCTAGGTGTGGAGGTGGCATCTGGATGGTAAAGCCTTAACCTAAAATTACAGAATACTAGTCAGTAAAATAGAGTGACACCGCCTACTTGTGGTCCAGACTTTTAAAAATGATGCTTACCTAGAGATGCGGAATAGTTACATGCCAAAGGTGAGTAGCAGCATTTTTTCCTAGTGAAGACCTGACCTTTGGCGTTCTTTGCCACACTGCCCTTTGCATTAGCACAAATAATCGAGAGTTGACTACGGAGCTAATTATTTCCTTGGGCAAGCTAGAGAAGCTTTTTTTTTTTTTTTTTTTTAGTAATTGTAATACTATAAACTGCAGAACTCATACTTTCCCGAAGCATTGGTCAAAGCATTCCAGAATGTTCCAGGGTACAGACTTTTTAATGGATCCTGGTTGAGAACTGTAGGGATGTTGGTGACCCATAACTTCATTGTCAAGTCCTTTCGTTCTTGGTTTGATTTCATGAGCATTTTTATCTGGTCTAAATTTCTATGGTCTTAGTCTGTATCTGTCAACCAAACTGCACTTTTTTTTATAAGTTTCCATTTTTAGTCTGTTAAAACCTTTATGTATCTATGATAACATTTATAAAAATACCTTTATATATATATATATTCTCTAAAGTATCATAAAAGGGTGCTTCTCTTTTTTAATCAAAAGTTGGGATTGCGTTTTGCATGTAGGAGTAGTAAATACTTCACCGTACACAAACAGAGAATGTGTTCTGTTTCACTGTTAGGTTTTGCCTTTGGTGTTCAGCAGCTTCATCCGGCCCTTATACAAAGACCTTTTGGGTAAGTCAATTTTCGGGCCCTCTGAAGTGTCAATATGACTATCTTTTGTTAATCTGCCTCTTTGTTACACACAGACAAGATCAGCATGTCTCAAAATGTTCCTGGTTATACATATTTATATATATTTGTGTATTTTTAATTCAAATACTATAAATATTTTTAGATGAGTCAAGTTATCTGACCCAAGTATGCAGCCTTCAAACCAGACAAATGTTGACCTTATGATTAACAAAACAAAACAAAACAAAAATACCAGGTATGACTTGTGTACCAGACAACTGTGTCCCATCACCCGTACTGCTGTTCAACTTGACTCAACTGCATTTATCTCTTTCTAACCTGACAGGGCTCGTATACAGTTAAGCTAACTGATGAGAAGGATACCATGATAAGAGGTGGAATAGTTCTGTTTGGAGTTAAGCTCTGTAACCGGTAGACTCAGACACACAAGCTCAGATGGTGATTAACGATGCATGGATGTTGGTGTTGATGTTTTATTTTTCACAATAGTCAATAGCCCTCCGTGTGCTTTATTTTATTTATTACAGTCATGAAGTGGTGTTGATAGCTAAACTGTGTGCTTCTTACTTAATTGAAAAGAGCTGTAGTGAAAGTTTTCTTTTCCTCGGGGAAGGGGCTCTTTGCGTTTTGGTTTTGGTGGTGGTATTGAGGAGTGTGGCCTTTTCACTTTGCCATGGGAAGCAAAGGGCCTTTTTTCCCCCCTCCTGCTTTTTAAGCTATAGCCTGTGACTTCCATTTAACCACATTTTTGTAGTGAGTGCTAAATTGTGTGATTTCTCTCTGTGAGAATACAGATTCATTGCTTGCATGTCCTACGTTTCTGTTTTATGGGAAGTTGTCTGGGAACGGGAGTCTTTCCTTTATAATGTGTATCCACTTTTAGTTCTCCTCATTTAAAGGTTCAACAACTCTCATTAGACTTCATTAACACTAGCCAGTTGTTTGTTTGTTTGGTTTTTTAATTTTTGTTTTTGAGTAGCGTAGCAGTAACTTCCCCCTTTCAGACCTAACAGGTGCTCATACCTATGTTAGTGCCAAGTCCTGCCGTTCCCAGCTTTCCTGTCCTGAGGCCTCCAGTTCCTTTCCATTTAGATATAATATGAGGGGGGAGGTCACCACTTACGTTTTTCCTGGATGCTGAAGTCTTTTTTGACTGCATTGTATCTGATCAATATTTCTGTAATCCTAATGCCGGAGGTTTAAACTTCCTTTTTAAATGTTCTAGTTGTTCGAAGTATTTTATCCTCAATACTAATTTCTACTCTAGTTTAGAACATAAACATTTGCCTGTGTAACCTGGAAGGCGGGAATCTATCTGCAGAGATTCTAGCATACGTGTCTCCAAGAAAGAACCAAAACACAATAAACAAACTAACAATTTGGCTTAAAATAATCAAGTTATATTTTCAATGAAAACTTTATTGCTTTCCCTTTGCCATGGCAGGACCTTCCTCTTACTGCCACCTCTGGCTTGTTTTAGCTGAAGAGTCTTCCGTCCAATACTATTAGAAAGGGCCTGTATGCATAGTTGTGTGTCAGAGTCCCCATCCAAGCCGACCGAGATACTGCCAGCAAATGCTGGGTTGCTGGGTCTGACGATCCCTGTGGGGACTGCATTGGGCTGGGGACCAGACTCCATCTACTTAAGGTGGGATTGAGGAGAGATGTGTGCTTAGTCATGATATCTTTACTAATAATCTTGAAATATAAATTTATAAGGCCAAATCAACAGGTGTTAGTGTATGTTTCTTTTTTCACTGTGCAAAATTAAGAAATTATGCATTTGATTGAGAAGCAAAAAATACAGACCAATCAAGAATCACAAACTGCCGAATGATTTGGTGTGGTTTTCAACTACAGATGGATTTCAGAGTAGCAAGAAAATAGACAAATTGGAAAAAATTGGACAAGACTGTAGGGGGAGTGAGGTACACTTAACTTAACTTAGGGCGATGGGTATGTCTTGGGCAGGTTAAAGGAAGACTGGATATGCCTGAAGGGTACAGGATAGAGAACATGAACAGAGCCACAGGGGAGAGAAGACTGGACAGGTGGCAGCCAGACTAAATGGAAGGTCTTGACGGCTAGGTATAAACATCTGGTCTAGTTATGATTGTCCTTACAGATCCTTGAGAAAGAAACCAACATGAGGAGAATAAGAACCATCAAAGTAATATGTCATATGGAAATTTTAAACCAAGTGTGTTTTGATAGTAGCCTTTTGTTTTTCATCTCTTCTGATATTAACTATCCTGATAAAAGATGGTGATTATCACTGTGTCCATAAATTGTTTGAACTTGGGAACAGATAGCATTCCAGGTGGACCAAGTAAGCTTTCTTTTTCTTTTTTAAGGGATTCTCAACTCTGCTGTAGTTCTGAGTCTGTACCCAACAAATCACACCTGGTCATCCTAAATTCTATTTGAATACCGCATATTCTTATTTTAGGCCTGGAAAGAAGCTTGAGAATTTTAAATTTGATTTGACTTGTTTGACATTCTAGTGATGAAACTATTATTCTGATGTGGTCCTTAAATGGCCCCTAGGTCACCCTGGGTCTTCAAAGACAAAACATCGGCCTGGAAGAATTTCTGATTTAGCACACTGGGCGGTTGTAGAGGAACTTGTCAGTTTGCTGAATAATACTGTATAAATAGCTATGTCCAAAAGAAGCATTTTCTTCTTGCAGCCTTGGACAAGCAGAGGCTACAGATCTGTGAGGAAAATTGTTGCACTAGTTTAGATCTGGTTGAACATAGACTTAAGCATTTACTAGTGCATATTTCAGTGCTAAGTTTCATGCTACATGTGATAACCCTACTCTAGATATTTATAATGTCCACTAGGGGCAGAGGGGGCAGGAGGGACTGTAACTAACATTTACCCAACATCTGCTCCATGCATGATACTCATAAGGGATTTACATAAGTTATAACTTAATTATCACAATGAATATCTGAAAAAGGCATGGTTACTACTCTTTTCATGAGCAAAACAAACAAGAAACTAAGATGCAGGAAGCTTAATTAACTCCCCCCCACCCACCGGACTAGTAAGTGTTCGAGTCTCATTCTAGGTTCAGAATTGTGGTCTGCCTGACCTCAAAAGCTATAGGGGGGACGAGGGAGAGAGCTAAGATCAGTGGGCTCCAAACTCTTCCTGAAATAGAAATTGGCCTAGATTTTATAGGAAGGTTAGGATGAGGAGCTCTCATTGAACACCCATCGAAGGCTCTCCCCATGGATCATTTTATTTAATGTGCAGCTAGTTGGGGGGGTGATAATTTTAGCCCATTTCACACATGAAAAAAAATGTGAGACTGACAGGTGAAACTAATTTCTCAAGGCTGTCTACATAGGGAGTGGATTTCAGCAGGCCCAGGAGGGGTGAGGATGGCCATCAGGATGAGGAATGGATTGGCCTAAGCAAAGCCAAGGATCTGGGAATCTGCAGGGTCCAGGAAACTGAGGAGCCCAGTTGACTGGGGTTCAAGGACAGGTAGAAAGAAACACTAGAGGTATTTTAGATCCAGGTGCGAAAAAGGCCTAACATGCCAAGATTTAAGAAATATGCACATCATGTGGGTCTGTGATATTAAGGACCGAGGACTCCTTTGAGCAAGTGAATGAGATAATACGTTGTCAGTGGTTCTGTCCAGTAGCTTGGAAGAGGAAGTCAGCATGTTGCTTCAGAGTCACAGAGATGTCAGAAGGGCCTGAAGAGCTGGGAAGAGAAACAATATGCAGTAACTTTTCTTTGAAAGTGACCCAAAATATTGACTTTGCTCTTACAGTTTTGTAACTGCTAGGCACATGTGTTCAGTGGTTAATGACAGGAAAGGTTCTGGATGGAAATGTAAAAGGAAGATTCCAGATTGCCTCGGTGGGTTCTGCAGACAATCAGAAGAACTCCTCAGGCAGGAATCGGTTTTGCAGTGTGCCCTCCCTTCGGTCCCTCCCCGTTAGTCCAATTCAGCCTTCCTTCCTGACCCGAGATACCATAGCCTCTCCGCTGTCTCCGGCATTCTCCAGTTCCCGAAGCCTTAAGAGCCTGAGCTTTTCATTTGCCTTCCAGACACCTTGCCTTTCCCTTGTCAGAGTTCATGTAGGCATCTGATCTGCCCCCAAAATAATACTTTCATTGGGTGTCTTTATCAAACTGGAATGATTTAATGTAACGTAAAAGCAGAGATGAATCTTCTGAGCAGAGCTTCCTATATGTTGATGCATTTTCACAAACACATACCACAAGCACAGAGAGAGAGAGATTTTGTCCTACCTTTTTGTAAATAACTTCTTTTTGGTTAACTCCCTCATTCAGAGATACAAACCTAGCAACCACCGTGTTGTCCTTGAAACTTTAGGAGTTCAAGGGGTTAATGTTTCCGTATCAGTAAGGCTCATAGTGGCCGGCCTTTGCAGCTGATAGATGCTTTACTTTGGCCTTATAAAGACATTTTACCCACTGGAAACCCTTGTCGCATGACAGGATCAAAAATAGCCCGGCTGCAGCCAGTGCTGGCTATCACCACATGTAAACTGGCAGGGGAGGAGGCTCTCTTAGCCTTGTCTGCACATTGTGGACATGGCAGCTCCAGGAACAGCGCTTCATAAAGCCACACCTGTCGCTGAGAGGGAGCCAGTCACCTGATCTGCAGCAGAGGTCCAAGTGTGTGCATGACGACGCCTCTGGTATCTGATAAGCGGTTAAGAACGTCTCCAAGTGTCCTCAGAAACATTTGATGACGTCGTTTCTCCTGGCACTGGGAAAGATCTACAGTTCTAGTAACATTGGATGTATTTTTACCACCGGGGCCAAAGTTCACTGCCCTCTGATAAATATATCTTTTACAGGATGTTCATTAATGGATGCTTTCAGTAGAATTCTGGAAAGGCTAAGCAAAATCTGTGCCTCTGAAAAATCGAAACATGAAATTTTGTTTTGAGTTCTTTAAAATTTGGAGATTGTTACTTGTGCTTCTACTTCTTATAAGTTGAGATTGTTGATAGCCACTTAGCGTTGTAGTGTCATTTTTAGAAAGAGAGGGGGTTTTAATGGAAAATACTTTAAAGAAAGATGAAAATAAACATTTGAGTAGTATTTTGTAAATTGACAGTAATGAATTACAGGAGTGAGAATTAAGATGCATGAGTTTTTCTTTTTTTTTTTTTTTTAACGTATCTCTGATGATTTATTTTTTAACCAAATTAACTTTGAAGTAAGGTCTTTGGAGCCTGGCTTGTATGTGATCTGTGAATGTATAATTTTAAAAGGTACTTGGTTTTGCTCCACTCTCTTGAACTTTTGCAGGATAATGCATAATGATGAAATTGGTTCTTACAAAGTATTAACTAGTAGGACAGATTTAAAAGACATATGCTAATAAATCTATTTCCGTTGATCTGGAGAATAAGAGTTAGTCAATGTGCAGAATAAATGTTTCCTTATAATGTATGCCTTTTGTGTTTCTGTCAACTTCAGATTTAGTTGTCTTCCCCTGCCCCTGCCTTTTCCCTCACCCACACCGTGTCCCCAACACCCCTTCTGTCTGTCTTGCATAGAGATAAACAAGATGGCTGACGCTCAGGTGCCTGGTAGCCAAACAGGTTTGATTGATCGTTGTGTCCTTATGGATTTTAAGGAAAAATAAGAGAAAGAAAGTGTGCTGCACATCTCTTTGGGAGTCACTGCCGTGAATGTTAATAGCATTTTCGTAGCTTCCCACAACAGCCTCTTGTGACAGAGTGAGCCGCACTACAGTTCGTTTGAGAAGTGTGATTCTGCTGTGTTTACCACACTTGTGAACTTTTAAACTCCTTTTTTTTATTTTGTCGCCTGCTTCTTTTTTTTAATTATCATTTTTAATAAGGGTGACTGAGGTTGCCGAGAGATTAATGTGTGCTGAGTCTGCATAGCAATTCCCAGTAGGGTTGCCATGATAATAGCCACATGGACTTTGTGGAAATTTTAGTTTTGCCCAACTGGCCTTCGCCCCTGCAGAACCGAGTGATCACACACTGTATTACTGTTGAGTCTTATATTCACAGCTGTGAATTTTTCTATTTGCTGACTATTTTTCTTATATGAACTTCATATAAAATTTTCTAAAGACTTACTTCATTAAAACTTTCTCGTGTGTGCACAGCCTGACTCACCAACCTTGATTTATTTTCCAAACTTCACACCAGTGATATTCAATGGGCCTAAATAATCCTAAGTAAAAATCCTAGCTGGGAGAGTGTCATCCTGTTTTCATGGTTGAATTCTTTTGGGGGTGCTCCATGACTTTGGCCAGAGCTCTTTCAGTGGACCACTAGAAAGATATTGTGGCAACCCTATGCTCATAATAACCACTAAATTTGAGTTTGTCTCATCTCTGAACAACTGCTACAGATAGGAGGTGACGGCTGCCTGACTTTGTTTCCCGTTTCTCTACAGGATACCTGCCCACTATGTCTACCCGCAGGCTTTTGTGCAGCCTGGAGTGGTCATTCCACACGTCCAGCCCACAGCAGCTGCGGCCTCCACCACGCCGTACATAGATTACACTGGAGCTGCGTACGCACAATACTCGGCTGCTGCCGCCGCCGCCGCCGCAGCTGCGGCCTATGACCAGTACCCTTACGCGGCCTCTCCAGCTGCTGCAGGATATGTCACCGCTGGAGGGTACGGCTATGCCGTCCAGCAGCCCATCGCCGCCGCGGCACCTGGGTCTGCAGCTGCAGCTGCAGCAGCAGCTGCCGCCGCCGCAGCATTTGGCCAGTATCAGCCCCAGCAGCTGCAGACAGACCGAATGCAATAGACCAGCCATCCGATCAAAGTTGAATTGTTTTCTCGTTCCCTCCCGATTTTCCAATTTTTAGTAGTTCATGAGAGAGTTAACATTGACTTAACAGCTTTAAAAAACAAAAAGCGATGCTATTGTGAAACAGAATTCTTATTTTTTTTATACTCTAAGTAGTGTCCTAGATGAAAAAGAGATGAGCACGAAGGGCCTGGGCATAGTTTTGGAAATCCATCCCAAAGAGCCTGAGTAAATGGAAAGGCTGCTCCGCTGTGAACGACAGCAGGAGCACCGATGGAACTTCACTTTTGTAATGGGATTTTTATTTTTGCTCTTTTCATAGTATCAGGGAAGCAAACTGCCTTTTACAAGTTAGGAAATGCTATTCGAATCTAGCTGAACCAGGGAATACAGAGAGAGCAATATGTAGCTTGAATTACATTTAAAAGCAGATTTTTTTTTTTTAAACAAAGCGGCGAACACACTGATTGTCATTTTTAAGCAGTCACTACGGCCTATAGAACTTTTTCAAGGAAGAAGGTAGTGTCCACACTATCTCAGAAACGGGCATCGAACAATCGATCTGGGAGCGTGGCGGTGGGTACAATGGTGGACGGGCACCAAAGCTATTTTCTCATCTGTCCTCTGGACGAGTGGGACTGTGGAACAAGTGATGTGGAATTAATGGGTGCAACAGCTGTACAGACAATCAATAACACACACAGTTCTGGAAAGAACACATCACTTGTGCTTGTTTGATGAGCTGTCACATTCTAATCCCTCTCCCCATCCTGTTTCAATTTTGGGAAACTTGTATCTGCTGGTGTCAGCAATTCTGATCGCTACACAGGATCAGGCATTTACTACAACAGCCTTCTCTTTCTATTTATTGTGTCGACTTGGGACTTGGGAATAAAGGCAGGTGAAGTTTGCAGACGCTAAACCCTTAAGAACTGTCTTAAGGATGTTTATTTTTTCCCCCCTTTTTAAATAACTTTACACTTTTTAGTATCTATTTCAGAGTCCTATTTAAAACTATTTATTAGTGAATACAGTACCTGAGACAACAAGGTTATTGAGATTACAATTCTTCAATGGTTAATGATAATGTGGTTTATACTGTGCCTTAATAGTAATGCTATTTAAGATATTTATTTTTAAGTTTTACTATGCTGCACTCTAAAGAAAGGAACTTTAGATGTGACACTGTAAAATTATGTATTCATCTCATGGCGTAAATTATTTAGTAGGTCTAGATGTAGCATATTAAATATTAACCTATTCAACTAAAGATGTTGACTTGGATTTATTTAAATTCATATGTGCACTGTATAAGAGAATACTCTTACATTAACACATTTTAGTTTATTTTAGTCTTGAGTTTTTTTTTAAACAAGCTACATTGCTAGTTTCATGCTTCCTTCTCTGATTTTTGCTTGTGTAGATCTCATTTATCGGTAATTCATCGCTGTGACACTATTCTGACGTAGTTTGTGTAGTTTTTAAATGCTGCTTTACATTTTTTTCTTCTGAAACTGCAATACTTGCAATTTTTATTCTTAAACTAAATTGAATACTATTTTACACTGTATTGGATTTTTATACTTGAACAATTTCATACAAGGGAAGACAGGTTAGCATTTTTATGGACTTTCTCCATCATCACTGGATTTACTTTAAGTATTCCCGTATTAGACAGTGTTATGTAATGTAGACATGACTCTCCTGTGCGAATTATTTATTCATTGTGTATATTGCTTTATAACATTTCAGATCTTCTAATCTATTCACTTGTATTAAATATAATTTTTAAAAACTTCTGTTGCATTGTTTCTAATTCTGTAGTAAAGGTGAATGATTTCTCCTTTTAACTAGTATTAGTAGCTATGGTTCTCATGTAACTTTTTCAGTGAGCGTACAACTCTGCTGTGTGATCTGTTTTTCTCCCTTTAATGCAACTAAATATCCACCGTGTACCTAGCGGATGAGATAGGGCTTTCTTCACAGTGAACCTCAAAGGACTGCTCAGACCGCTGAACGTTGGTTAGCGGAAGCTGGCTTGAGTTGTAGTGGGGACCAGTCAGCCACAAGCTGGATCAGCAGTGGCGCTGAGGTCGGGTGAACTGAGTTTTGGAGCTAGATCCTGCCACTTTCAAGCAATGTGAGTGAACTAAAGTGCTTTTTGTAATCCACACTTTGGCGACATTTTCATGTCTCTCATGTGAGTGTCACATTAAGAAGATAATACTGTTACCAGGGTTCCAAAGTGCTGTATTCTTTCCAGGCGTCCCTTCCAGATTCTTGTTGTCGTGAACGAAGAATTGGACGGAAAACAAGGAAGTGAGGTTTTACATTTGTTAAAAGTAGGAGAAGTGTGTTCTGCTGAGTGAGTGCGGGCCCATTAAAGGTAGGAAAAGAAACACGTTCTGCAGAATGCAGAGCAGGCCACTGAGAAAGAAAGTGGCCATGAGGCTGACGGCCACCATCTTTTATAGCTCCCGTTCTGATGTCAGATCTAGGCCGTCCTATCAAAAACATGCTTGATCTTGTGCCAGGAAAAACTGAAGATCGTGTTCTCTTATTGGTACAGGTGCAGGGCTTGGAAGCTGTTTTGTGCCTGTGTCCTGGGTCTCTGATTGACTGAGCATTCCCACTTGTCCAGCCACTTTGTCACATCCTAGCCTCCTGCCTCAATACCAGTCTCATGTGGTTATATAAATAATTAAAGTATACCAACTACTTGCCACAGAGCCAAATATGTGTGTAGTAGCAGTTGCTCTACAGAGGGTTATATTGATTGTCTTAAAACATATGTTAATTATAGGATGGTTGGTTCGTTGATCTCTTGGTTCCAATATTTCCCAAATTCATGATACGTCTTTCCTTGAACTCCCCCATTAGTTTTCAGTAATTACCAGCAAAAGAAAACTGTGATGATAGATTCCATATCACACTCTGTATTTTATAATTGCCCATCCATTTAGAGCCATCATGGGCTTGGTTTTAATTGCCTTTAATTTTCTAAGGAAAAATAGATACCAGCTTATCCCCAAGGAAAGGTATTATTGCACCCCAAGGCATTACCTAGCATAAGTAAAATAATTTCTAAACTACTTAATTCAGCCAATGCACCAATGACTATTTTATTCCAAAAGACATGTTTCAATTCTTCAGATTTATGAAAGGTCACTTTTTGTCCTCAATAAGCCATCTGTTGCTGAACTTGAAGCAGTATTTAATTTATCAATCAAAAATAGGCCATACGGTTCCGGGAAAAGCTTGTAAGGAAAGCCAAAATTCCACCTTCTCCTGGCTGGACCTTTGTGGAGGGTGTTTGCTGGTGTGTAGTAATAGCAGTATTATGGGCTACAGAGATGCGGCAAGATTGTAACTTCATAACATTAAGGCATACATTTCTAAACAAATGGGTGCTGTTACTATCAAAAAGAGCAGCCTGACATGATGTCTTCATGGGTTTAGCAAGCCACTGAGATCCAAGGTGCTGGGGGAGTCCTAGTTTCATACATAAGAGTCAGGCAATCTTGTATCTCTCTAGAGTGGCAAAATGTAAGTTGATAATACCCCACATAGTTGTCTAGCTACCTCTCAGGATATACTGCTGTAATGAGTACCATGGTATGAATATGGCTTGTCCCCTCTGGAACGGATACTGAAATTTAATCCCTGTTGTGAGGTATTAAAAGTTGGGACCAGGTGGGACCTTTAGGAGGTGATTATGACTCTGACTTCATGAGTGGATTAACCCGTTCGTGTGATTAATGGATTAATGGGTTATCTCAAGAGTGGGCCCGCTGTGCAAGCAAGTTTGGTAGCTCTCCCCTGCAGTCCTTGTCTCTGGCCATGAGGTACCCTGTGCCACCTCGGTCAAGAGTCTGCCAGCAGGAAGATCATCGTCAGATGTGGGCCCTCAACCTTGGGCCAGACTGTGAGCCAAAATACAGCTCT
>PVJO010025086.1:0-23104 GCA_004026905.1 Hystrix cristata | reverse complement strand
TGTTTCTCTGATATGAGAAGCCATAACTGTAAATAAGGACAAAGTAGTGTAACAGATATCATATAAAAGGAAGATAATATACAAAGGAGAGGAGTACCAGAAAGAGGGAAGGGGGGAAAAGCAGGAAGGGAAAAAACAGAAAGAAAGAGGAAAGGGAAATCATGGAGAATTGTAAATAAACCTGCTGTAAATAGGGATGGAGGGAACAGAAGGGAGGGGAGGGTAGGGGGTTAAAACCAAGAGACACCATGTACAGGTACAAAACAAACATGTTAAATGTGATCATTATATGGACAATGTACCAATACATGTTCTTGGTTAAAAAATAAAAAAAAAATTTATCCTCCTGGTGACCCACAAGCACCCCACACTAAGCTCATCCCTAGCCCCCAACTTACACATATTTACTGACTACACTCAAAGGTTCTGTTTCCCTCTGCTCTGCTTTGTGTGGCATACTGATATTATCACTTGCAGTCACACATCTCAGTCTTGTATCAGACCCTCTAGGAAACCAGCCAAAAAGTCCTATCATTTTACCATATAAACCATCCTGATTTGCACTTTCCCTTTCATTTTCACTGCCACCATCATTGTGTTGCTAGAATCATTTTCAAAATCCCTCCACCTTCATTCCATCTCCTTCAATCAATTCCTACTACTCTAGGTAAAATGATCTTATTAAAAATATAAATATGAACATCTCATTGATCCTCTTTATCCAGCCCAACCAATCAGTCCTATTTCATTTTTTTGGTGCTGTCTCTCAAGCTTTAGTTTCTGAAATATTCCATGTTCTCTTGTGCCTATCTTACACATTCTGTTCTGTTGTCCTGAAAAAGATGTTCATGATTCTACTACATATGCTTAGCGGAAATGTTTCTTTATCAAGACCTGACTAAAGATTGTTTGTAGCTCTTCATAGCAAAGCTGTGGATAATTGGTCCATATCCCCAGGCCTTACCACTTCAGAACACTCAGAGTCTGACTGCACGAGATTAAATTTAACTCCCTCCTCACCCAGCTGTGTGATTTAAGGTAATGCATCTCCCATACATGAAATGTGCATGTAAATACCTAAGGATCTTGTTAAATGCAAATTTTGGCTTTGTGAATGTGATTTGGGGCTTGACATTCTGCATTTCTAACACAATCAGAAGTGATGATGGAATTAGTTCACAAGGGTCCAGGGCAAAAGACATCTCTGTGCTCTATTTTCTACATATTAAAATAAATAAATAAAAGGGAAAGGCAGGCATGGTGGTGCAGCCAGTAATCTCAGCTACTAGAGAATTTGAGGTAAGAGAATCAAAAGTTTGAGGCCATATTTGGCAGCTTAGCCAATAAATAAAAAATTTTAAAAAGACTAGGGATACAGCTCAATGGTAGAGTGTTTGAGGCCCTGAGTTTGATTCCCAGTACTGGAAGATAAAAAGGATAATAATAATGCTATTTACTGGGTTATTGAAGAAACAAGTGAAATAATACATTAAAAAAACACATTAAACAATACCTACCACACAGAAAATTCCCCATACATGCTATCTATAATTATTACCAAAATCATAGTTGATACTAATACTTTTGTATAAAGTCCAAGAATTTAAAATATGACTGTAGTGTTTTTAATGATTACTGGATAGTTTGCGTATTATTAGTGCCACTGTCACTGTAATAAGAAAAATAAAAAGCCACCTATGTACAACCCACTTATATAAGCATGTATAAATTGAATAGGGCAGGGAATGTGCTCAGTGGTATAGTGTTTGCCTAGTGCACATGAGGCCTTGGGTTTGGTACTCAGCACCATGAAAAATAAAAGTAAAAAGGACACGGGGTATGGCTAATAAATTATTTTCAGCAATGCAGGTATAAATGCTGATTTATGGTTAGCTCTCAGGGGGGAGAAAGAAGCAGTAAGTAGATCTTGGTCAAGAACATAGGTTTGGCACCAGGCAGGATTAGTCCTGTCTCCTTTTAAGCAAGTCAGATAACATTTACAAGCCTCTTTTCCTCATCTGCTAAATGGGAATATTTTTAGCACTCAGAAAATAAAATACATAGTGTATATAAAAACATTAGCCCAGTGCCTGTCGCAGAGTAAAGTACTCAGTAAATGTCAATTTTAAAATACTATTATTAATAAGTTAGAGAAGCCTAAAATTCATTACATCTATCAGGCACAGATTCAGAAACTAGAAATTAATCTATGAAAAAAGAAGCTGATAAATGTCCTAAGACCAAAGATGGGCTGAATTCTGCATCTGGCTACCTGATAGCAAGGGACTGGTAGGAAGTGAGAAGCAAGAGTCATTAGGGAAAGTCCAACTCATAAGAACCATTCCAATGTAAACAAGTAGAGTGGAGAACAGTGCTGTGTTCAGAGTCAAATCAAGTGGGCCCTGAGCATTGCTTCAGTATCAGCAGACTTCTTACATGATCTTGAACAGAGCAAGACATCAGAGCAAGTTAAAATACTCTGGATGATGCTCTGGATTTATTCTGATCAGCAAAAACCATCTCATTGGTATTATGGGAGTTATAAAAACCTTAGGGGAGAAAACAGTATCACTCCAACATTCTTAAAAGGTTGTCAACATGGACACTATCAACTATGCTCTCCAAATGACATTAAAGCATACTTCAAAATTCCAGAACAAAGATAAATGCAGTTCCATTACAGGGCCACTTAAGGGGTAAAAGGAACACAGGAAAAAAAGAGGAGCAGTGCTCATTCCCATTAATAATCACTTACTGAGCATCCTCAGGACCAAGTGAGGAAGATTGTGCAGCACTCTAGAGAGAGCCCAAGACTGGGAATCAGACAGACAAGGATCTTCCTCCCGATTAAAAGATAACATGAGATCAGTAAGTGCTCTAATCTCTCTGTTTTGGATGAGTCACCTAAAAAAACAGAAGTAATAATAAAGCACAATTCCGATTAATGTGGGAAGATAAAAGTATATAAGATGTAGTACATGCTCATCATGATGGGAAGAGAGGAATAAGACTACCCGGAATCCAATACACAACTTGAAAAGAAAATATCAAGAGTAAAGATTTATTTCTCTAGGAAATAAGAGGTTGATTCTGACCAGGGAAGTCAGGTCTTTAACAAACAGACAGGATTTGAGTTTGGCCTTGAATTATGAATAAGAGTTTTACCCATTCAAGTGAAGGAGAGAGAAAGAATGAGTAAGTCTGAAGGCTTGGCATCCTATGTATTATCAAGACCTACATTTTTATAAGCCTTAATTTCCACAGTCATCATCTTTTCTAAAATCCAAAAAAACTTTAACATAGGCAAATGGACAATTTTGTCTCCATTTTATTTTTATTTTTGATAAAATATATTAATTGTACACATTTTAAATTTTTTCACAATCATTATCTGTAGTTATCCTACTATGTAACAACACACCAGAACTTCCATCAAACTGTAACTTGGTACCTATTGATTAATTGTACATATTAATGGAGTCCATCTCAACATAACCATAGAGTATACACCCATCAAACCAGTGTAGTCAGCATTTTCCTCTCCTTATTATTTCTCTGTCTTTAGACCTTTTGAGTCCCTCTCTTGTAGATATTCATAAAATATATAACCAGTTATTGTGAACCTATTCGTCAGATACCATTCCTTCTCTCTAACTGTGTTTTGGTATCCATTATCCAACCTCCACTTATCTGCTCTCCATTCCACCCTTCCTAGTCTCTAGTAATCACTATTCTACTACATTCTGGTTGAGTTTTTTGTTTCCACACATGAGCGAAAACAAGTAGTACTTTTTTTTCTGTATGTGGCTTCCCATTTGAATACAGATATGGAAATTGAGTCGGAATGACTTCTTAAATTATCAACAAACAACTTATCTACCAAACTAGAAACTAGACCTGTGGACTTGCTGGTGCCCTTTCCACACTGCCAAGCTCTCTCCATAAGCACTTGGGACCCACTGAAGTGCCTTGTTACATAAGACTTTGAATGCCACGCCAAAAAATGTTTACTTAATTGGTTTCTGGGTAGAGCATTAAATAAACAGAATAGAAATTCCAAGTTTGGCAGTCCATTAAAGATGCATGGAAGAGTCACTGAGGCTGTCTACAATATTAAGAACCTCCAATATGAAATCCAGTTAAAACATACTGATAATGATGTGTATTTGAGTTTTAAAATATAAACTTCATAAATTTATGTTACATAAGAACAAATAGTTCATAACAAATAAATCTATGACTATTGATTAATCACAAGATTAGTGTAAGCCTTAGTGATAGGTAGGTGCTAAAAACAAATGTCCTGTTTGGCTGTGTTACCAGAAAGTTAATATTCAGACCAAAACTGAGGGGCTGTGAGTATAACTCAGTGGTAGAGCAACCATCAAGCATGTGAGAATATCTGGGTTCAATCATCAGCACCACCAAAAACAAAAACAAAACTTGGGAGACTGAAGCAGGAAGAATGCAAGTTCCCGGCCAGCCTGGGCAACTTAGCAAGACCCAGTCTCACAATAAAATAAAAACCAAAAAGGGGGCTGAATATAGCTCAATAGTAGAGAATCCCTGCTTTCAATCCCCAGTAATGAAAAAAGAATAAGGGGAGGGGGTAGGGGGAGGAGAAGGAGAGGGAGAAGAGGGAGAGGAAGAAAAGAAAGGAAAGGAAAAGAAAAAGAAAATGAAAATTTAAAAGGCAGGTACAAGACCATTGTTCTTCTTACACCACCCCAGAAGAGTGTCCAGGTGTGTTAAGCTTTATAAAGGATATAACTGGTAAACTGAAAGGCTATAAAACAAAATAATTAGGATCATGGTTAAGGGCCAAAACCAAACAACAACAACAACAACAACAACAACAACAAAAGCTATGAGGTTTATTTTGAGGAAATTGGAAATTTAACAGGACTTAGACGGGGAAGGAGATAGATTTCACAGGGCAGAATGAGGATCTGTTGTGGGACTGCACAAAGTTTGGCCATACATGGACATTTTCCCCCAAGGTAAGTATCATCATAAAACACTAACCCTGATGCTCCACATGTACAATCAATAGCTGAGGGACTGTGCGAAGCATGGTACTATAAATTGCTATACTGAGAAAGAGGTTTGCTTAGAGGGCTTTGAGGTCACTAAAATTTTTTTGAGTTTTTAAAATTTTGTTTTGCTGTGGTGCTAGAGATTGAACCCAGGGCCTCGGACATGCCAGGAAAGGGCTCTACAATTGTGCTACAGCCCCAGGCTGTGTTTATAATTTTATGTAAACCTAAACACACACAATGACATTTTATAAACTTTTAGCAAATAATAATGGTATTTATGAAAAGTGACACTTTATTATAGCTCATTTATTTTGAATATATTGAATTTTATTTCTCAATTCAGTATGAAGCTCTGTTTCACAAATATGGTGAAAAGTGGCATTATGTAATTTATAAGCTATCATTTCTCATTTTTTGTAATTTAAATAATTTACACAGAGAATTTTTGGTAAATTTTCCTTCTATAGGTCTTATAGTTAAAATTGTTATTTTCGAAATGATTTATCAGTACTAAATTATTAAAAATGTAGTAAAACAATATCAAAGAGACATCATTGAAAGCTGTCTATTTCTCATAATCTACATGAGCTTCATGAGAGAAATAGCCATGAAATTGAACTTCTTGGAAAAGGTTTTTGGAAATGAAACCTTTTTTCTTAATCTTTTCTGTATTCTACAGTCTTTTCAAAAAATATATATAAGGAAAAATTACCGAGGCATTAAATTTTAACTTAGAAATTATCTTGCATTTTTACCAAAAAACAAAAATCTCATAGATCCTTTCATTAGTTAATTTTTCTCTAACTTGTTTTCATCTCCACACTTGCCTAAGTTAATGCTTATGTGATTTATCACATCTTGAACTGTGAAGAATTTGGCTGTACAACAAACACCTATGTATTAGTCATCAGTTTGTGTACATGATAAAAATCAGTCCTGTTATTTACTATGCTGCTAATTGAAGCCTTTTATGAGTTTAGTATGTCTGCATTTAGAACATAAGACGATATCTCTGTGCAGCATCTAGATTAGGTCTCAGGAATCCATCGAGATATATTCAAATTATACTCAATGTATATCTTCTTATGTTCTTATTCCCTGCAAATTGCTAACCCAAGTAGTATAAAAATCATGCAGCTTCTTCCTTAATAAAAAATGCAAGACATTTATCAAGCACAGAACATATATGCATTTCTTTTCCACTCATGAAAGAAATACATATATAAGTAAAATTTGTGAAAAGTTTCAATGAGCTTATGAGATGGTTGAAGAAAAAAGGATATGTGTGAACACATAAGTAAGAATACTATAAAATATTTTACAGTGCCAGTTAAATGAGTAATCATAACTAATATTAAAATTATTTTTGACAAATTCATCTCATATTTTTCCATCTCTTTATGTCATAAATTTCTCCTTTTGGTTAAATGAACTCAAAGGCAACATAATATGCACACCATAGAGCTGTATCTTGGCCATTTAATGCTGCTGTATCATTTATAGGAAATACCTTTTGATTTCAAGTTTTGATATGATTTCATGACTTATACTTTAAACATCTCTACAGTAGAGTAGAAATCCTGCTGAAACATGAAAAGGAATTTCTCAATTGGCTTTGAACAATTGTGGTCAGTTTTGTGTTTTTTTGCTTTTTTTTTTTAAATGGGCACATTCTGTTCTAGTCTTATTTATATTTAGGGAGATTTCTTTTACTGCAGTCCTCCAAAGATTAATTTTATTTATTTTGTTTTATTTGCCAATGACGCATACCATAGAAGAAAGTCAGACTCAGCAGTTCTAAAATAGGGGTGGTTTTTGTAGCAACACAATGTCCAATTGAAACAAAAGCAATTAATACTTCTATATTAAATCTTAATATCTCAAGGAGTGTCACAAAATTTTTCTTCCTGCTTGAAACAGTAAAATAGGAGTTTATTTGTTTGTTTGTTTGGTTGGTTGGTTTTGCTTTTGTTTTTTGTGGCGCCAGAGACTGAACTCAGGGCTCCATGGATGCCATGCAAATGCTCTACCACTGAATACTCCCAGTCCAGAATTTCTTTTAATGTGATAAAGAAAGAAACTGATAGATTATTGACACCAATAAAATAATCAACATAATTTAACACTGATAAAAGTTCTCTCACCCCTCAATTTCTCACCTATTTTCACTTATTGTTAGAGTTGCTTATTTTAATAGTACTCTTATCACCCACTATTAGAGAATATAAATCCTAGTTCAAATCCTGGTCCATTAAGAAGCAAGGATAAGACCAAGTTTTTAGCTTTTAAAAGTCTTAAATTTACTTCTTATAAAAGGTGATTTTCAGCCAATAAATATGTACAAATCAGTTTTAGATATCTATCTAGCTAATAGCCTGATTATTTTTTGAATTTCAGTTTATTAGTACATATGCATAGTACACAATGTTTAATTCCTTGTGGGAAGTTGGCATATGTACATAACACATTTTAATTCCCTTTTTCATGCCCTTTCCCTTCTCTCCCTCCCCCTTCTACCTATCCCTTGATCCTCTTCCTTTTTCTGTTTTTTGTACACATTTGCAGTACATTATGTTTACATTCCTTGTGTGGAGTTGGTACATGTACACAACGCATGATAGCTTTATTTGAAGTAGAGCATAAACCAGAAACTAGAGAATGGTAAGGATAATGAAATTTCTCAGGGCTGGGGATTTAACTCAGTGGTTAGAGTGCTTGCCTTGCAAGTACAAGGCCTTGAGTTCAATCCCCAACACCAGAAAAGAAAAAAA
The DNA here is from genome assembly GCA_004026905.1 of Hystrix cristata. Taxonomy (NCBI): domain Eukaryota; kingdom Metazoa; phylum Chordata; class Mammalia; order Rodentia; family Hystricidae; genus Hystrix; species Hystrix cristata. The sequence continues at coordinate 15,294 of PVJO010025086.1, read as the reverse complement.
AAAAAAAAAAGAAAGAAATTTCTTAACCCATTGAATATACTATCTGCCCTGAAGGCTAGCCACATTATAGAGTGGCTAGTGATGAGCAAACCAGTCTCAAAGCAATCAGTCAAAGATGGCATGGTCTGAGACACAAACATTGTAACAGATTATGTCAAAATGTTAAAATGAAAAAGGGAAATTCTATTAAGTGCAAAGTCATAGTGACAACAAAAGAGTTTTAGAAAAATTAGACTTGAAAAGTAGGAATGAGTCCTGTTTTAGGACCCCAAATAATGATTTCGATCTGGTCAAAGAAACAAAAACTCTGCAGGGCATCATACCTTAATTGAATATTTTTAAGATGCCTTAAAAATGCTCAATTTCTTTTTTGCAATACTGAGAGTTAAACCTAGGCCCTCACCCATGGTAGGCAAACAGTCTACCATTGAGCCATATATTCCCAGCCCTTTTTATTTTTCATTTGGAGACAGGGTCTTGCTAAATTGCCCAGGCTGCTCTTAAACTTGCAACCCTCCTGCCTCAGCCTCCAGAGTAACTGGGATTATAGGCATGCATGACCACACTCTACTCCCTTTACTTATTCTCTATTCACCAAAATTCCTAAACAACATTTGGTTCTTCAGTGCAAAGTTCCAGGAACAGAATATCCTTGCCAGAATCAGCTTATAAATTATAAATTTGTGAATGTGTCTAGCATAAATCAATTCGGTTTCTGAAACTTAAAAAAAATCTACACTTGGAACAAAAATGTATCAATTTATGATACTTGAGGTAGACTGTCAATCTTCCTTCTGCCTTCTATTTGTCAGTTACGTTTCTTGTGTGGAGGCTTCATTCCTCAGTGCAGCCGTGTAGGGACAGGGGGGTTTCTGGGAGGTATGGGGGTCACTGGAGCAGAGCCTTATGAATAGATGAATGCGCTCTCCCCCCCCCATCAGGAGTAAGTTCTCACTCTCAGCAGACGCAGGAAAATTACCATTATAGCAGGTTGGGTTACTGCTTACCCTTCTGCTTTCTGTCATGAGTTGAAGCTACACAAGCTCCTCACTGATCGAATGAAGCTGAGCAAATGCCAGCACCGTGGGCTCGGTATTTTCAGCTTCCATATCTCTCAGCCAAAATAAACCTCTTTTTAAAATTTGTTTTCTAGTCTCAGATATTCTGTTACAGCAATAGAAAACAGCCTACAAAAATACATGCCAATGAACCATCTAGTATACATATAAGTCTCACAATTAGACTTATGCTTTCATAAGTAGAATCTCTAAGAATTTAAATTTTACCTACTTACGAGGGCCTAGAGACTTTTTTATTTATTTATTTTTTTTTCTAGAGACTTTTTTAGAGATATTTTTATATTAAAAGCCGAATTACACAGAAACTTAAAAGACTAAAGCATTCCATTTATGAAACAAATGTATAAAATTACAAACTCTTGGAAGGGAATAAATATTAAACATTTTCTATATGTGCACACAGAAATAAACAAGACAGTTCTATTTTTAGGAAGGGTCACAGTCTATTTGAAAAGATAAGTATATGAAAATAAACTTAGCTAGCAAATCAATGTACAATGCCCCTTCACAAAGTGAAGGGGATGTGTATGTAGACGAGGGATGAAGGAACAAGAAATAGCCAAGCAGGCATTACAGGAAAGCAGTGGAAAATAGAGAATAAGAAAATATGCTCCTAGGTAGGGAATCAAGAAGATGCAAAGCATGCTCCTGGAGAAGAAAACACATTTTAGACTTTAGTGCAGAGTTTATCTAAAATTCAATGGGGGATAAGGCTAGAAAAGTAGGCAGGGGTCAGATTTTAAAAGCCATTAAGCATAAAGATTTCAAATTTAGATTATAGCCAATCTTTCTTTCACCTACTAGAAGAAAGGAAAAAATTATATATATAATTATATAAATTTAAAAAATATATATAATTATATAAATTAAAATATATAGATAAACTTATATATATATACATATATATATATATACATATATATATATATATATATGTTTTCTGCTAGCCTAACCACTTAACCACTGCCCCTCATAAGCCATTCAGTGCATGCCTGGGGGTGTGTGTATAAAACTGAGTTGGCTTCTGGAAATGTAAAATAACAACTTTTAATAGTTCATGGCATGAGAAAACAATGTCTTAAGATGATTTACCTAGCTAAGCTAGATGCTCTAAATGGGGGAAAGGCTGATAGTAGGGAGACCACTTATGAACTAGGAAAATTAACCCTACTGTATATTTGTTTTATTAGAAGTTAAGCACCTCTTACAGGTTTATTTTTAAAGGCAACATGGTAGTTAAGTCAGCACTCTCAAAGGCGCTCACATAGTAATTAACCCACCACACGGCTATGTGAACACAGGTTACAGTAAACAAATGCGGTAATTATAATGTTTGTAATTATTATCAGCAGCAGCATCTCAGTTGCTGCCAAACATTTCCACCAAATTTAGAAAGTGTTAGGGCATATATTCTTGAGTTCCCAATTAAAAGATTTTCCTGGAAGAAGAAAAGCAAAAATACTTTCAAGTTTTATGCAGAAGTTATTTTATAAAATTAAAATTATTATTATGCACCCATTATAAAATGCTAAAATTATATTTTTTAAGTTTTCAATGGAAATTTAGGCTTAATCTAACATTCAAAGTGCTTTTTACAAAAGTTAAGGGCAAATATGGTTCTTTGGCTCCAGATTATCCAGCTCATGAACAGCAGAGCTAAAGAAAAAAAGAAAGAAATATTCGAGATTAAATGGGTTTATTATTGTTTTTAATCACGATTGTACACATAAGTTACAAATATAGGCTTGGTTTTAGGATAAAGGTCACTTGGGAAGGTCTATAGCTCTGTTCTGTTCTTAGGAAGGACACTGGCACTGCAGCAGATATCCTCATCCTCACAAAATACAACTAATCTTCAAATGGAAACCAGACTGCATCTGGTCCCTGACCAAGTAGGAGATTAAAAAGCAAGCTACTCGGTTCCTCTGGGAGGACAAGAAGCCAAATGGCACATTTACCACCTCTAATCACACACAGTGAGACCTGCCTTGGAACAAGATTTTCTTCCCCTTGCCCACTTTAAATAGTCAATGATTAGGTGATTGGGAGAAGCCAAGAAAAGAGGGCCTGGGAGTATTTGGAGACATTAACGAGTCATCTAGTAATAATTTGCATGCATTGCAATGTGAGGGATGATTCAAACATGAATGAAAATCTTTTACAAATAAGGTTCAACCTGGGTGTGGTGGTACATTCTTGTAATCCAGCATTCTGGGAAGCTGAGGCAGGAGGATTACAAACTTGAACCCTGACTGGGCAAATTAGTGAGACCTTGTCTCGAAAATTAAAAAAGGTTGGGGATATAGTTCAGTGGAAGGCCCTGGGCTCAATCAATCCCCAAGTAATGGAGATAAATAAACAAATGACTTAATTTGGCCAATAGGTAGAGCAAAGTATGTGCGTAGATTAAGAAAGCAGTCATCTACTTAGATTTGAGAAACACCAAAAAATTCAATACTTTTCTATCTGCAGTATGAATCAGTCCAGCAAACTGAGTCTTTGGCATTTTAATCCAGCGCCTTGGACCACTCAGTCACGATACGCCACACTTTGGCATTTTATCAGGTTAATATTAATAAGCAAAAGTTTCAGTTAGGGATAAAAACTTAGAGGATGTTTAGATCCCCAAAACATCTGTTAATCCATTTACTGATAAGCAAATATTTTTAATACCTACTATTCTAGGTTAAAGGAACAGACAGGAAAATAAAAGGAAGTCCTCTCTCACGAAACTTACATATTTGTAAGGCTGGAGACAATAAACAACTCATACACCAGCAGGTGATCAGTATAATGAGGAAAAGTAGACTAAGAGCAATGGCGATGGTGATATTGATGAGAGCAAATACAATATTTTACTGGGTGGTTAAGGAAGGCACCTCAGCAAAGGAGCCACTGGAGGTAGGAAGAAGGTGAAGGAATGAGGTACAAATAAATCTAGAGGAAGAGTGATCCACACAGGGGAATAACAAATGCCAAGACCCTAGGGCAGAACAAGCCTCGGATTGTTATATACATGGCAAATGGTTGGTGTGATTGGAGTGGAGGCAGGAAGAGGGAATGGAGGAGGTGGTTTACTAAGATTCTAGGGAGGTGAGGTATCAGAAAGATTATATAAAACCTTTCACCCGAATAAGCAGTTTAGCTTCTACTATTAGGGGAAAGCCATTTGATGGTTTTGAGGACAAGAATGACATGCCATGTTAAAAGAATAACAGTGGCAGCTATGTGGGAAATAGAGGAGGCAGAAGCAGGGACACTGAAGACAATGTGGAAGCCATTAGCTACCTGACAGGGGAATTTCCAGTGGAGAGATGGTAAAGAATGTAAGATCCGAATGGGTTAAGGGAGAATCACAGGAGAACAACCAGCTATTGCAATCAGTAACTGAACTGGGAAGATACCCTGAATTGAAGAGAGGGGAGAGTAGTTAAATCACTAAGAAGTGTTTGTATTTAAGAAATATTTTCTAGACAAATCTGCAAGATTTGTTCGTGGCCTAAGAAGTACAGAACAAAGGTGAAGATAAGATTCTTGGCCTCAGCAATAAAAAGCAGTCACCATATCTGAGTTGAGAAAATTTTGGAGAAGGTAAAATTGGGGGAGTGAGAGGAGGATGAATTCAAGAGTAGTTTTGAAGATATTACATTTGAGATGCTTATTAGATATCTCAGTGGAAAAACCAAGTAGCCAATAACATGCATGCAATTGCAGAAGGAGGACCAAGGTAAAAATATAAACATGGAAATTATTTGATTTAAAAGAGTGAGATGGTCATTGGAGGGAGGTGGAATTCAAGAGAAGAGTGGCTAAAATGAAAGAAATGGGAAAGAAAAGCCTAGTGTAGTAGCTCATACCTGTAATCCCAGCACTCTTGGAGGCTGAGACCAGAGAAATGCCAGTTCAAGCCCAGCCTGGGTAACTGAGAAACTTAGCAAGACCCTATCTGAAAAGGGGGGGTGGGTGGAGCTGAGACTGTAGCTCAGTGAAAAGGCTTTGGGTTCAATCCTCAGTACTACAGGAGGGAAAGGAAAGGAAGGGAAGGGAAGGGGACAAAATAACGGGGGAACAATTGCAGGAATGATGTCCCTTATTACATGGGACGGGTGAGGTCCAGGGAACAATTAAAAGTGACAATTGTTAGGGGCTGGGGATTTAACTCTGTGGTAGAGGGTTTGCCTGGCAAGCACAAGGCCCTGAGTTCAATCTCTGGAACCCCAAAAGAAGTGGTAATTGCTTTATACAAGAGCTGAGTGTAGTTCTTAATCATACCAATTGATTATTATTTGAGTATTAATGATAAGATTTCACTGAGCATTCACAATGACTGTTTTAATAACTTCAAATATGTTTTCCCTCATGCTCAACTCTATGAGTAAAACTAAGCCCACAATTTATTCATATATCTAGTCATGGAACAAAAATCTAATTAGAGCCTACTAAGTTCCAAGAACTATATTAGCAGTTGAGGAAAAGTCGTGTAAAATTATGTAAAAGTTGCAAAATGTTCACAGTGTCTCAGGCTATTTGCCAATGATGCTATATCTGTAGTCTCATTTACTTCTCACACCAACACAGGGAGGTTAGTATGGTTGTCCACATTTTTTTTAAATTTTACTTTAATGGTACATAGCGATAACATTCATCATAGGGGATTCGTACCTGTACATGATATATCTTGCTGCTTCTTTTTTTCCCATTCCCCTCCCTCCCCTCACCCCCTCCTCCCTACTTATATATAAAAGCTTTGCTTCCATTTTTTCTTTCTAGTCCTTATTTCTCTTGTGCCTCTGTTCCTTTTCCCCTCCTCCTCCCTTGTTCCCCTTCCCATTTGAATACTTTCTTCCCTTTCCCAATATAATTCATTTTAGTCTTTATTTACACTTTCAGTTTCTCACACCAGAGAACCAATGCAGTATTTTAACATGTGTTTCTGATTTATTTCACTTCAGAGTATGGTCTCAAGATGCATCCATTTACCTAGGAATATCTCAAGCTTATCATTCTTTATGCAGAGTAGTACTCCACTGTATATTAAAAAAAAAACAACACACACACACACATTTTCTTTATCCATTCCTCAGTTGATGGGCATTTTGCTATTATAAACTGTGCCGCTATAAACATGGGTGTGCATATATTGCTACAGTATGATGCTTTTAATTCTTTGGGAAAGATACCAAGAAAGGGAATAGCTGGGTCAAATGGAATCTCTAGTCCTAGTTCCCTGAGGAATCTCCACACTGATTTCCATAGTGGTTGCACCAGTCTACATTCCCACCAACAGTGGAGAAGGGTTCCTTTCTCCCCACAGCCCCTCCAGCATTAGTTATTGGCTGATTTCTTGATAATAGCTGTTCCTTCTGGAGTGAGATGGAACGTCAGTGTTGTTTTAATTTGTATCTCTCGAATGACTAGTGATGTTGAACATTTTTTCATATGTTTATTTGCTGTTTCTACTTCATCTGAGAAGTGTCTACTCATTTCAGCTTCCCACTTTTGAGCTGAGTCTTTAAATTTGGAGGGGGTCTGATTTTTTTGAGTTCTTTATATATTCAAGATGTTAGTCCTTTGTCAGAGGAATAGCTGGCAAAAATTTTTTCCTACTCTATGGGTTGTCTCTTCGCTCTGTTGGTAGTTTCTTTTGCTGCGCAAAAGCTTTTTAATAAGATCAGATCCCAGTTGTTGATTCTTTGTGATATTTCATGGGCAACTGGGGTTTTGTTCATAAAGTCTTTGCCTATACCTGTGTCTTCAAGAGTTCCACCTATTCTATCTTCTAGCAGATTTAGTGTTTCTGTTTTAATATTTAGATCTTTGATCCACTTTGATTTTAGCTTAGTGCATGGAGAAAGATACGGGTTTAGTTTTAATCTTTGACATGTGGAGAGCCAGTTTTTCCAGCACCATTTATTAAAGAGGCTATCTTTCTTCCAGTGAGGTTGTTTGGCCCCTTTGTCAAAGGTAAGGTAACTGAGAGTGTTTGGACATGTTTCTGCATGGTCTAATCTGTTTCACTGGTCCACAAGTCTGTCATTTTACCGTTACCATGCTGTTTTTATTACAGTAGCTTTGTAATATAACTTCATGTCAGGGATTGTGATGGCCCTTGCTTTGCTTTTGTTGCCCAGAATTGTATCTGCTACTCTAGGTTTTTTCTGGTTTCAAATGAACTTTAGGATTATATTCTCTAATTCTGTGAGGTATGCTGCTGGTATTTTAATTGGGATTGCATTAAATCTGTACCATAGTTTTGGAAGTATGGCCATTTTCACTATATGGGTTCTTCCTACCCAAGAACAAGAGATATCTTTCCATTTTCTGATATCCCCTTCAATCTCCCTTTCCAAAGTACTGCAGTCTTCAATGTATAGATCCTTTACTTCTTTTGTTAGATTGATTCCTAGGTACTTCCTTTTTTTTTTTTTTTTGTTTTGATGCTACTGTAAAAAGTGTTGTTTCCCCAAGCTCTCTATCAGTGAGTCTGTCATTTGTGTACAGGAATGCTATTGATTTTTTTTTTCGCTCAAATTGTACGTTTATTCCAAATTGATATTTGTGAAAAACAGAATATGTCCAATATTTCATATTCATAGAATTAGTAATTGTGAATATCTAGATAACTTGATCATTTCATTTTACTCTAGAGTATGGCATTAAACACAGGTTTTACTTTTAAAAATGATAAGGCAGTAAGAATTATTTTTCAGTTAGTGTGGTTTCATTAAAAATACTCATTACATCTGCATCGTTTCAGAAATCACAGAAAGATCAAGTGAAGAGTATAGATGTCAAAGCTGAATAGTCAAGGCTTACTATAAGTACACCTTGGCTTAGGATATAATCTAATTAGCAGAACTTAGTGCAAATCAGGACAGTTTTTTGTATGACTAGCGTAACAATTTACTCTTGTATTATTCTGTGTGAGACAAATTTCAAGAGAGTCTGAGGGATCTCTGAGGGTTGAATCTCAACCCCTTGGACAGAGAATTTTAATCTACTCCAATTAGCTTCTGTTCAAGAGTACTGAGTAAATCAAAGTACTCACAGTCAGCCCAGTATCTAACGTGGTCACACAGTTCTTCCTTTCACGCTCAGTATTTGTAATTGTACCATTAACTTTTATCTGAATGGGTGGAACCTTCTGGAAAGTAATATGAATCTTCGCACTACTTGTCAAAATAGGACCTGTGTAAGACTGAAAGTCAAACACATGAGATGATTTAACTACTGAGCCATCGTTCATGTTTATCTCAGATGCTTTATCTACAAATACCTTTCTTTCTTCCTCATTTTCATAGTATATTTCTAGTGACATCGAATTCTGTGTTTATATTTACTTTTTTTAGTCGTTTAATGATGTTCTTGAACTGATTTTTCTCCATAGCTTTTGAGGAGCAATCATTTATCCATTTTTTTTTGTGTGTGTGTGTGTAAACTTCATTCTTCTCTGCGTACTTTTAGATTTACAGTATTCCTTGATTTTAGCTTCAAGAATTTAACATATTGAATTTAGGTATGATTTTCTTTGTATATTTTTATTTCAAAGCCATTGAATTTCCGTGATCAGCAAGTTTGTATTCATCAACTTCAGAAACCTCTGTATTGTTTGTACTTTATTTTATTTTTTTCTACATTTTCTTTCTTGTCTCTTATTTGAATCACATATGAACTAGGATTGAAACATCCAATGATTGCCTAAATTTAAAACAAAAATTATTACAGTGAAAGACAAGGTCAACATCATCCCCCCTCAAAAGACTCCCCCTTGTTTCCTATATACTTATTCCATCATTCTTGTCACATTCTGAAGAAATTTTAAAGTTCTTTGCCCTGAGTGTCTGTAATTGTGATGTCTTGGCTGCCCAGATACCCTGAATCTGTTCAAAAGGAATGCTATTGATTTTTGAGTGTTGAGTTGTACCCAGCTACACTGATGAATTTCACTATTAAATCTTTTGGTGGAAATCTTTTGGTGGAGTTTTTGGGGTCTTCTATATAGAGTATCATGTCACCTGCAAATAATGATACTTTAACTTCTTCTTTTCCTATCCTTATTCCTTTTATTTCTTTCTCTTGTCTAATTCCTCTGGCTAATGTTTCCAGAACTATATTGAAGAAGAGTGGTGAGAGTAGACATCCTTGTCTTGTTCCAGATTCTAGAGTGAAAGCTTTTAGTTTTTGACCATTTAGTATGATGTTGGCTGCTGACCTGTCACAGATGGCTTTCACCAGATCAAGACAAAGACTATCTATTCCAATTTTCTGCAGGGTTTTTATCCTGAATGGGTGTTGGACCTTGTCAAATGCCTTTTCTTCATCTATTGAGATGATCATATAGTTTTTGTCCTAGGCTCTGTTAATATGATGTACACATTTATTGATTTGCATATGTTGAACCATTGTTGCATCCTTGGGATGAATCCTACTTGGTCATAGTATATAATCTTCTTGACGGTTTATTGCATTCTGTTTGCCAATATCTTATTCAAGATTTTTGTATCTGTGTTCATTAATAAGTTTGGCCTGTAGTTCTCTTTTTTTGTTGGATCCTTTTTTGGTTTTGGTATCAGGGTAATGCTTGCTTCCAGGAATGAATTTGGGAGTATTGCTCCCCTTTCAATTTCATTAAGGAGTTTGAGAATTAGTGGCATTAAATCTTCTCTAAATTTCTCATAGAATTCAGCAGTGAATCCGTCAGGTCCTGGGCTTTTCTTTGTTGGTAGGTTTTTAATGACTTCTTCAATTTCAGAGGCTGATATTGGCTTATTTAGAGTTTTTATATCTTCTTGATTCAGTTTTGGTAATTCATGTGTATCTAGGAATTTGTCTATTTCTTCTGTGTTTTTGATCTTATTAGAATACAGGTTCTCGAAGTAGGTATTGATGATCTTCTGGATTTCTGCAGGATCTGTTGAGATTTCATCCTTCTCAATCCTACTTGCATGAATTTGAGTCTTTAATTTCAGCTCTGCTCTTTATAATGTTCTCCCTCATATGAGCTTTGGGTTTGACTTGCTCGTCTTTTTCTAGAAGCTTGCAGTTCAACATTAGGTTGTTTATTTGAACTCATTCTGTTTTTATGATATGGGAGTTCAATACTATAAATGTCCCTCATAGGACTGTTTTCATGTGTCCCATGAATTTTGGTAGGCTGTACTGGCATTATTGCTCAATTGCAGGAACTGTCTAATTTGTTCTTTACTGTCATCTGTAACCCACTGATTCTTCAGGAGGGTGCTCTCTAATTTCTATGTGTCTATGAAGTTTTTGTGGTTCCTTTTGCTGTTTATTTCCAGTTTCAATGCACTATTGTCTGGAAGTATGCACGGGATAATTTCAATTCCTTTGCATTTACTTAAGCACGTTCTATGAGCTAGTATGTGATCTATTTTGGAGAAAGTCCCATGTGCAGCTGAGAAGAATGTGTATTCTGATGTGGGGTGGAATACTCTATATACATCTACCACGTTCATTTGTTGAAAAGTTTGGTTTAGTTCTGATATTTCCCTGTTGACTTTTTGTCTAGTTGATCTGTCTATTTCTAACAGTAGGGTATTGAAGTCCCCCATTACAATCGTATTAGTACTTATTTGGTTTTTCATGCCTGTTAATATTTGTTGTATAGAGTTAGGTGAGCTGGTATTTAGTGCATATATATTTATGATTGTCATCTCTTCTTCTTGGATTGTTCCCTTTACAAGGATGTAGTGACCTTCTTTGTCTCTCTTAATCAGTCTTGGCTTGAAATCCACTCTGTCTGCAAATAGAATAGCTACCCCTGCTTTTTTCTGGGTTCCTGTCACATGAATTATTGTGTTCCATCCTTTGACTTTCAGTCTACGAATTTCTTCTTGAATTGAACGTGTTTGTTGGATGCAGCATATTGTTGATCCATTCTGATCCATTCTGCCAGTATTCTTCTTTAGATTGGTTAATTGAGACCATTTATACTGATGGTTATAACTGATACATGTTGACTTATTCTTGTCATGTTATTTACCTGTTGTTGGCTCCCTATTTTTCCCTTCTGTTGAATGACTTGCCTTGCCTGAACGATTCATTTTGCTGTGATTCTTGGAGTTGTAGTCCTCATTTTCTCTTTCTAGAATGTCCTTCAGAATATTTTCAAGGGCTGATATGGTGGTCATGAATCTCTTCAGGTGTTCTTTGTCATGGAAGTATCTTACTTCTCCATCAATTTTGAAAGATAGTTTTGTGGAGTACATCAATCTGGGCTGAAAGTTGTTTTCTTTCATGGCTTGAAATATTTCACTCCAAGCTCTCCATGACTTGAGTGTTTGTGTTGAGAAGTCTGCTATTATTCTGATGGGTTTTCCTTTATAGGTTATTTGTTTCTTTTCTCTAATAGCTTTTAATAGTCTGTTCTTGTGTTGAATTTCTAGAATATTGGCTACTATATGCCTTGGGGTAGATTTTTGTTGATCATAGCTAATTGCAGTCCTGTATGCCTCATTTATCTGTATGTCAAGTTCTTTTTCCATACTTGGGAAATTTTCTGCCATTATTTCTGTGAACAGGTTTTGTATGTCATTTGTACTATCTCCTCTTTTTTCATTGACTCTGATCAATCTTATATTATTCTTCTTTATGTCATCTAGCAGCTGTTGTATTGATTTTTTTCATGGTCCTTTACTATTTTGAAGAACTCTGTCTTTTCTCAATTGTCAATCACAATCTTGTCTTCTATATCTGAAATTCTGTCTTCACACTGTTTCCTTCTACTGGATATACTTTCAATGGAATTTTTAATCTCCTGGATATCTGAATCTGTTTCATGGATTCCATTTCTTTCCTGTGTTCAGTATTTATGGTTTCCATCATTTTCCTAAGCCCCTGTATTTTTTTTTTATCTGTATGTGCTCTAGAGTCACTAATCATGTCTTTTATTCTGGAAATGATTTCTGTTCTGATGTTTTCTAGAGCCTCATTCATCTGCTTTGTTACTTCCACTGTTACTGCTTCCAAGAGTCTGGGTGGGAGGCTTTCAGATTGTTCAATCTCATTACCCCATTGGTTTGCTTTTGGTGAGCTGGAGGTCTGGGGTTGCATCTTGTTTGTGTGTCTTCTCATTTTCTATTTTTTTCTTTAGTTTAGTTTCTGAGTTGATGCTTATGAATTGCCTGTGGCAAGTAGCTTTTTTGTTAGTCTGGAGAACCATTTGGAAATGACTACTTCCTCACAGATGTCCTCCAGGTGTAGCTAGCTTTTGTATTTTAAGTCTGTTGCAAGATCTTGCCTCTTCAATTTATTGGGGTTGAGAAGTTGCTGTCTATTTGGCCAGCCTGCAGTTCTTTGACCATGGCCTATAGTGTTATTTATGACCCTCAGCCAATCTCAGTCTTGGTATAGAAGGAAGAACTGATTAGAACAATTCTGTCACCTTGGCTAGAGTAGTACAATCAGTGACAATAGCATCAAAGAAAGCCAGCCACTGCAGTTTGTCATGTCCACAGCTCCACTCTGCTTGTGTGTCTTTCCATGGAGGTCTCTGGGGTCACCAGTAGTCACCATGAGTCTGCAGGCTCAAGCTTCTTCACCCATGCTGAGAGCTGGGGCCATGAACTGGAGCTCTGGGAGAAAGTGCCATCTATCCATCCATGACCTTCTTCTTCTGTGTTGGTCTCTCCTTTTGCTTTCCCAGTGGACTTCAACTCTTGCTTCAGATCCCTGCTGGGTCCTGGGAACACACTTCCCTCCTTCTTCTCTTTCCTAAATTGCTGTATTCCAGTGTCTGCACAACAAATCTCAGAGAGACTTTTTCTCTGCCCATATTTTTTAGACCAGAAAACTGTGGATTAAAAAGTTAACATCCAAGGGAACACAGCCATGATTTAAACTCAGACTATGTGGTTCCACTGTTAACTGGGATGTTCCCTATCTTCTATCCCACACTAGATGATCTTTCACGTCTCCATCAAGATAGACAAAAACCATAGCAACAAGAACTAAATAACTGATCTTCAGAGCGAGGATTGAGCTTGCAGGTCAGGCCACTTCCCGGCGTGGATCTGCGCTGGCTTGGCCCACGCACTGGCAGCGTGAACCTCAAATAAGGTGGGAAACATCTTGCACTGAAAGCACTGTTACCTCTCTCCCTCAGTGTTTGTTGTTTTTTTGTTTTTTTTTTTTTCTTCTTCTTTTCCCATTTCTCTTCTGATCCAAGCCATCACTATCTGGTAAAGCCAACAATACCCACACCACTAAGGAACTTCTAGAGACATAAACAATAAGGAGACGTGGGCAGGCTACCAAAGATCTCCCAGAGAGCTGCAGTCTGACAACTGCCCTCAGACTCCATGCTTGGAGGCCAGGATCAACATAGTACCCAGCACTGACCACTACAGACATGGTAGGGCTAACAAGCACAGAATCAGATTTTGGCCTGTGCCCCACACAGAGTGGTGGCCATCAGAGAAATCTCACTGTATGTGTATGTATACATAATATATGTGTATATTGGTTTTGTTTCTCCTTATTTTCTCTTTCTCTTATTAATCCTGATACCTGTCCAATACATTCTCTTCTCTACATATTCTTTCTTGTTGCTGTTTTGATTTTTACTTTTATTGACTCCTGCTTGGCTCATATCTTTCCTTCCTCAAGCAAATGCTGTTTTTCATTTTCTTCTTGTTTTCTCTCTCCTTTTCATTTTCCATGAGTAAATATTGCATAGAATCTACATGGTTTGACCCACTACTATCACCTTTCACTGTTTGTAAACTATCTACTCAAGTTTCCCAAAGCATAAGTAATATCCTATCATAAATTTTACATCTAACAGAATTTTCCTCATTACCTCTATACCTTTTCCAATCCCTCATTATCCCTGCTACAAGCAGGGGGGAAAAATCACTCTACTAACAAAATACCCACTACATGCAAATTCATGCTTTATATTGGATTCTGCTTTATGACGGTGTAGACCTTGCTCTTATGGTTAAAGATACAAAGTTAATTTCTACCACAGTCGGTCAATTTCATGAATGTAATTGATGCTATTGTTAATGTACTAGTGTAATGAGTGTGCCATACAGGCTATAACCAGTTGTACATTCTCATATGGTAATACTGTAATTATATGAGGTAATAATCATTAACATAATCCAGGGTCTTGTGACAATCACGAGAGCCAAGAATCACATATGCCTAGAAGACACTGAACAAACAGAATTCTCCTAAAAAGTATTGATATTTGTCTTCAAGCAACCTCCCATAATCAAAATATAAAAACCAGCACTGAAACTAAAAGGGGGAAAATACATATAGACACCAAAAAAAATAAAAAGAAAGAAAATGTCGAGACCCAGAAGCAAAATACAACCCCAGACCCCCAGCTCATCCAGAACAAATCCAGAGGACAATGAAATACAGGAAATTGGAAAACACTCAACCAAACTTTCAGAAATGATAGCAGCAGAAGTTAAAAAACAGATGGGTGAGGTTATAGAGAACATTAGATTAGAAATAATTGGCCAAGTTAAGTCAGAGATGATGATCATAATGAAAGACCTGCTTAGTGAATTTAGAGTAGACACACATTAAAAAAACAGAGGAGCTAAGAAAAACAATGGAAAACTTGACCACTCAATTCAGGAAAGAAATGGAACCCATGAAACAGATTCAAACTGATGTCCAAGAAATCAAAAACTGTCTTGAAAGTATATGCAGTCGATTAAATGAGAGCAAAGACAGAATCTCAGAACTAGAAGACAGGACTCCACTTTATGACCAGAAAACGGAAAACTTCTTAAAAATAACTAGAGTCTATGACAACAACTGGAAGATGATGTAAAGAAGAACAATATAAGATTGATTGGAGTGAAGGAAAAAGAAGGAGACAGTGCAAAGGATCTAAGAAGATTATTCACAGACATAATGACAGAAAACTTCCCAACCATGAGAAGAGAACTTGACATACAGATAAATGAGGCATATAGAGCCCCAATTACCCACGACCAAAATAAACCTACACCAAGGCATATCATAATCAACATTCCAGAAATTCAACAAAAGAACAGAATACTGAAAATTGTTAGGGAAAAAAACCAAATCACCTATCAAGGTAAACCCATCAGAATCACAGCAGACTTCTCAACACAAACCCTTAAATCAAGGAGAGCTTGGAGCAAAATATTTCAAGCCTTAAAAGAAAATAATCTCCAACCCAGATTGATGTACCCAGCTAAACTAT
>PVJO010025085.1:0-23293 GCA_004026905.1 Hystrix cristata | reverse complement strand
TGTCATGTTGCTGTGGCCCAGCCCAAGCCATCAAGCACTCCAAATTGGGTTTTGTCGTTTTACACAGCACAACATACATTTGTTAACTTCGCAAACAGTAAACACCACCTGCAAAGTGCCTTTAATATTTAATGTAACTATAAATTGTTTTGAAAATAAATCCAGCCATGTGGAAACGCAGCAGAAGAGGCAGGAAGCACATCCAGGAACTGCTCGCAGGCAGCACAGTGGGCCTCGGATCCGCGCTCAGTCGTGGTGCTGTTGGCGATCGGCCCGCGAGCCCCGACGCCAGCCCTTCCGAGGACCTTGGAGCTGCACCCATTCTGAACCCGGGGCAGAGTCTACTTCGTTCTTCAAAAGAGGTATGAAGAGTCTCTGGGGTCCACCTCAAGCAGAACTGTATTGAGGAGCATCAGTTATGCAAACATTAGCCAGGGCTTGGTGGGAAGGGGTGCCGGCCACGACTCTTTTGGACAAACCATATTTTAACCCACATCCAGCCATGCTGGCCAGTGTTAGGTAGTAACTGGTCTGTCGGTCATTGCTCACTGTGCACAGTTTCTTTCCTCCCTGTCTCTGTGCTTGCCATTTCGCACATGGGTGCAGGACCTCAGAGAAGTTACTTACAAGGTATAATCAAAATATAAAGTGACGTTAAGTTAAAAAAAAATTGAGTATAAGACACATTGCTATTTCTCTCCCCTCTTTCATGGCACCATGTGACTCCCAGCTCTTGCTCAAAATCAAAATGATCAGGAAAGGAAAACATTTTGAATCGATTCAGGACCTCTAGGCAGCCCTGACGATGCAACTAAACATACTCCTGAAAGAGGGTTTTCAGAACTGCTTCAGAAAGTGGCAAAAACGATGGGATCAGTGTGTTCAACATAGAGGGGGAGCACTTTGAGGAGGATTCATGGTGATGTCTTTTACTACAATGAATTCTTAAAAGTTTAAACATTCACCACATGTTTTGCTCACACGATGTGCACTCTGTCTTACTCTCCTGTAAGTCAAAGTGGGCTGATAACATTTCATCACGGTAATACAATCCAGAGCGGCGAACACAGCTAAAGCGGGTGGACAGTGCCCAGCATATGGGCCAAGGTACCCATGCTTGCCGTGATTTTGCCGCTGCTCCAGCCCGAAGGCGCCGTGGGCTGGCCCCCTTCTGAGTGCTTCGTTCCTACTCCAGCCTCAAGGTCTCCGCTCCATGTGGGCTGTGCTCCCTGCCCCGTCACACCGCCGGGTCCTGGCAGGAGCCATGTCCTCTGCCCACAGCACCGTTCCTCCCTTTTTCTCCTGGTGGTGTCCTGTGCATCCGGCAGCTCCAGTGCAATCAGCAGAGCGCTGGATGTGGCAGGAAAGGCAGTGCTCACCTCTTGGTTGCAGGTGCTGACACCTCTCTGGGGCTGGGAGGGTAGGACGTCTCTGACTGGCCCTTACTAGGTCACCTGCCACTCACAGCCAGGTTCACAGGAGAGGACCGACAGTCCCATCAAGAGCCACATGCTGAGGAGAGAGGCGCTGAGCAGCGCCCCAGGAGAAGGGGGCTTCTGTCCTTGGCAGACAGAACTACCACTATCCATTACGGTGAGGCACGTGTCCTGGAACAGTCACCCTGGAGGTCACATGAAGGCCACCTGTCTGGGGCAGGGATCACTTAGTTGGCTATTGTTTTGGCCCAAGCAAGAAGGCTGATGATTTAGGGGACATTTCAAAGAGAGAGAAGGGAAGAGAAGGGAAGAGAAGGGAAGGGAAGGGAAGGGAAGGGAAGGGAAGAAGGAGGAGGGGAGAGGGGAGAGGGGTATGAGTCAATACAATCGTGAATGGCACCATGTGTGTCCTACAGGGAGCTCATATGATGTCACCTAAAACAATGGGTGACTATGTTGGGCCTGAGACAAAGGCATCTAGCTCAGGCAGGGAGACCACTTTGAGGATGAAAGGGCAGCCTAAAGTCTCAATTCATACTATTTAATGAAACACACATAACTATAATGCTGGCACAGGTTCTGTGAACCAGTAAAGGGCTATCGGTGCCCTCCCTCGCTGGCTGGCCCTTCTGGCCACATTTGCAGCTCATGCTTGCCGTCCCCTGCTCCCTTGAGCTCTCTGAGCTAGCTAGGGCCCTGGATATTAGTACATGTTGACATCTGTCTCTGGTTCTTGCCCCTGGCTGTGACCCGCTCTTTCATTCGAGCACCTCGAGCACCTCTAGTGTCCACCGGGCTGCTCTAGTGGCCTGAAATCCAGGAATTTGCTCTCTGCTATGCATGCCCAGAAAAGACTGCGGTTTTTCAACCTACATGTGCTCTTCCATCCCAACACGCATCCCCCCACCATCCCCCCTCTACCCCAGGGCATGACAAATGGTTCTGGAAGGGGCCAAAGAGTGTTTTCAGCCTTGTGCACTTGACACTCTCTGCTGCGGTGGGTCAGCCTGCCTGTCCTGCAAAAGAAGCCACAGAGAGACATAAACACAGGCACATCTGGGTCCAGCACTATCGCATTTAGAAGGTGACCTGCAGGCCAGAGTTTGCCGACACCGTGTCTTTGTCCAGGCCAATGCGAAGCCTCCACACCCGTCTCTCCACGTCCTTCCTTCTTACCACCCTCCCAGTGCAGCCAAAGTGTGCACTTTGAAAAGTCATCAGAGGGTGTCACTCCCTGGTTTCAAACTGTTCCACAGTGTTGTTCCCATTGCCCCAAAATGAAACTCAAATTCTTTTCTGGTTATTGGTACCTGCTCCTGGCCCAGGCCCAGCCCCTCCTCTTCTCTGACCTCACTTCTGGACCCTCCTGTCCCCAGGGCTCCAAGTTCATTGGTTTCCACGTTACTGGCACATATCCAGCCCCATACCTTCCCGTGCCAGAGCACTCTCCTCTGGGTCGGCCCTGAAGGGGTCCTTTACGCTCTTCAACTCTGGACTCCCCAAGAGAAGACTGTGACTCCTGGCCAAGGCCACCCTCCCCATGGCCCCACCTGAAAGCACCCTACCGATGGAGTCATTTCGGGCCTTTGCTTTGGGAAAAAGTTCAGCTCTGCGAGGGTGGGGACCCTGTCTGTCTGTGTGGAACCAAGATCTGCTCATTCATTTTCAAATATGTGCTGGCAGGACCAAGAGGCTCTTGCTGATGCTTCGGGTGGTGCTGGGTACCTGCGTGCCTTGATTTTCTAGCTCTGACCAAGGCCCACTGAGGCTGTGGGACCTAAACACTTGTCTCAGGGACCTGTCAGAGGCCAGGCCAGGAGGAAGGCTCTCTCCCCTGCCTAACACTGCTCAGGCCTCACTTGGGGAATCTGCTTTCCTCTTGGCTCTCTCCCTGACACAGTGGGAGTTGAGCAGAATTCTTGTTTCTAGAGCATTGCTTCCTAGCTTACTTGCTCCTTCATTCTTTTCCCCTTCTGTCTTCCCTCCCAGCCCTGGCATCATCTCCCTGTGCATTAGGATCTCCAGCAAGAGGCTGCTGGTTGGCACCTACTAGGACGTTCCTTTGTCCTAGAACCCTGATTTTATTTGAGGTAGTAGTGAACCCAGCAGAAATGTGGCAGTTACCAACCCCTTCTGCAGCTGGGGGTAGACACAGTCATGTTTCGTGTTTTGGCCAAAGTGAAGAAACGGAAGTGTGGATGCACCTTCTGGGATGAGAGGAAAGGTGTGATTCAGCTGCTGTCTTACCTGCTCAGGCCCATAACAGAATGTCACACAGAAGGAGCACAGGTATGCATTCCTCACAGTTCTGTAGACTAGGATATCCCAGATTCTGGGACCAGCACGGTCGAGTTCTGGTGAGGGGCCTCTGTCTGCTGTGCTTTTCACTGTGTCCTCATTTTGGGGAAAGAGGAGAAGGGAGAGGGGAGGAATGTTGTCTGGTAAGGCCACCAGTCCTATCAGATGAGACTCTACTCTTATGACCTCATTTCACCTTAATTACAACTACAATACTTCCAATACAGTCATGTTGGGGATTAGGACTTCCACATATTAACTTAGTGATGGACACTAAAAATCCAGTCCATGGCAGGTAGGCCTATATCATGTGGTCCTTCCCTGTCTTCAGCCTTCTTCTCACTTGGAGTCCAGATGTGACAGCTGGGGCTTCAGCAGCTGTCCGGGACCATATGGTGACCTTGGGAAGGAGTGCCAGATGCTGTGGGTAGAAGCGGAGAAAGATGTAAGGAAAGTGGGTTAGCTTCGGATGTCGCCATATCATTATAGGACTGTTGGGGTTTGCTTTATGCTAAAGCCTTGGTTCTCAGTTGGCGTGCTGTACAGGGAATGACTCGGAGAACTGTGAGAAATCCAGTTCCTTGGTTGCTACTCCAAGAGACCGTGACATAAGTGTTTTTTTGGGCTGCATCTAGGCGTGATACTTTTCTATAAGTTCTCCTGGTGATTCTCACGTGTCGAGACTGAGAACATGGTGTTAAAGAACAAGATTTTGTATAAGGGAATGAACTATGTTTTAAACAATAGAATTTCAGTTTTGTTATGTGCAGGCTAATTCAGCTACAAACAGTCAGCAATGTAAACTGGGGAGACAAATCACTTCTCATCTAAGATTTTCAGAACAAGGACCCCCCCCCCCCGCAAAGGTGGTAGGAGCCCTGGTCACATCCTTTTGTATTCACCAGTCTATGTGGGTAGATTTTAGTTCGAACAAATGGTGACAGAGTTGTGCAATGTTAGGTAAAATTTCTGGACCCTTTACCCACATGAATAAAACAGTGTAGGCAACTAAAAATAAACCAGGATTAAAATAAGCATCAAAATTCTAAATAGTCAGATGTGGTACTTTTGTCAGCCAACGTCTTTTCTCAAGGTGCAGTGCCTTAGTAAACTTTGTCACAGGCTGATGAGCCCTTCCTTCCTGTGACCCGAGTCCCCACTCTGTTCCCGGCCCAAGAGAGGAGAGGTCACTGGTAGGAAGGAGAAAGCTTGTTTCCAATAAGTGAGTGCCTGGGTTCAAATCCCAGCTCTCACCTTTGTGGGCTGGGCTTTCTTGGGCATGTCATTGAACCTCTCTGTGCTCCACATGCCCCTGCACAAAATGAGACTCATGAGGCTGCCTGGGACTCAGGGTGGTGGTGTGATTTGAACAGTAGTGTGCAGAAGGCACTTAGCACAGTGCTGGCCCGTGGGAACCACGCTGTAAGTGTCAGCTGTCACTCGAGGCGTGGCTGCTCTTCCAGAGCTGTGTCCCCTCTTGGGGGCAGGTGGGCTCTTCCCCTCTGTCTCTGGAAAGCTGGGCCAAATAGGGCTGCTTTTATGAATAGGGTGCTAAATGAGCAAACACTTGTCTGGAAATAAAGGTAATTCATCCCCGGGGAGATACCATCTCCAGGTTCAGGGGTTAATGGGCTTGGAGGATTCATAACAAACGGTGCCCGAGACAAATCGGCGGATGGAACTGAGCAGCTATTGTTTCAGAGGCAGCTCTTCAGCGAGGTCCCATTTATTAGCATGGCTGCGGCCGAGACAAATTAAAAGGCAAGCCCCTCAGAGATAACAGAAAGGCGTGCGAGGGGCCGAGCGGCCAGGAAGTGCGAGCCGGCAGAGGGGCTGAGCTTCGTCTGCTGCCAGCCTGCGCGGGCTGCTCCAGAGGCGGCTGGCCTGGCCCAGGTCCAGCCTGACCACATGCGCTGTCCTCAGCAAGCACAGACGCATGGCAGGCAGGACCCAATGCACTCGGAAAGTGCATCGCGGAGGAAGACAAAAGGAAACAAATCATTCTCTTTGGGACTGTTCGTCTGTGAAGACTAAACATGTCCAGCCCCGCAAGGCCTGGGAGTCACTGGATGTTTTCATCCTGGACCCTCTAGTCCTTCGCACTGTAGCGGAAGCCTCTCGGGGCTGGGGTGTGGGCTCTGCTCTCAGCCCCACCTGTGGTGCGGATCCACCCGTTTTCTAGAAGGCCAGGGAGGGGAGAAGCTTCTGAGTGGGGCTGCGAGCCTGGCAGGGAAGACGGGAGTCCGGGCAGAGTGCAGGATGTTCGAATGGAGTATCGACCTCTGGGGGCGGTTGGCTTCCACGGAGCTTTTCAAAGTAGAATCCTGGGACCCTTTTTATCCGGGGTGCTAATAGTCTGGCACTCCGGGATCAGATTTCCTGAAGCGAGGGTGCACGTCTTGTGTTTCTTAGGAGATCCCTGGGCATGCTAGAAGAATGCTTCTCCAACTAGAGGATATGTACCCCAGAGTGACATAGTCACCCCAGAGTGACTATATGAGCTTACTAAACAAGGACTGCTGGGCCACTCACCCCTCATCCAGTAGCTCTGGGTGGCTCCCAAAGATTTGCATTTGTAGCAAGTTCCACTGATACTGAGGCTTCTGGTCCAGGGACCATCCTTTGAGGAGCACCAGAAGTTTGCAAACTTCTGAATTTCAGGGTTGGCGTTCAGGCTCACCGGAGTCCCACTTGTCAACAAACATGCCCAGAGCGCCCTGTCCTTGGAAACCATGGAGTCTGGGAGCCGAACTTCCACCGCTTCCTGGGCCCCCAGAAAACACTGCAGATGTCTGTCTTCATGACAACTCCGGGAGTTTGCACAGGGACTTCTTTCGCAGAAAGCTGGGGTGTAGACAGTAGTTCTCAACTGAGAAAGATTTTAAAACACTCCAAAGCCTGACGAGAATGTTTAATTCATTTAGGTTCTCTCAGGGTAGGCCCCAGGCATCATCAGGATTTTTAAAGCTCCCCTGGGGAGTCCAGTGTGCAGCCGGGGTGGAAACTGAGTAGAAATGTTATTAACCCTGACTACTTTTGGAACCTCCCAGGGAGTGGTTAGAATACCCCACTGCTGGGCTCCATGTCTCCCTGGAGACTCTGACTTCGTGCTGTGGGGTAGAGCTTGTGGGCACTGGAGTTAAAACAAGAGCTCTCCAGGTGCCTTCCCTGTGGTGGAGCTTGGTGTGGGGCCAGCCCTGCTGGGGGGTAAATTTTAGGAGGGATTAAGGGGTGGGCTTAGACTAGGGATTGGGGGTGATTCATTCGGATCTGCACCCTGGATGACAGTAGCATAAGGCAGTTTTATGAAGTGTAGTCAAAACAAGTTTCTTACACTGGAAGTAACTGCACTCAAACTCCTTTCCTTGCTGACTTGGGCAGGCATTTGTCAGGGCCAAGGGAGGGCAGAAACTTCCCTCTGCACACTTTAGAGCTGCCTCCGTTGGGGTGCACAGAGCAGGGGGCAGGCTGCGGGTAGACAAGATGCCTCGTGCACCTGGATTTCTATAGTTTTGTAGGTGCGGTGGAGGATTGTTTGTTACAGTTACTGCCTCTCCTGCATTTGTGTTTGCTTTTTAAGTGAAATATGAAATTGCCTATCCCTGGGTGCTATTTCAGCTCTCTAAACTTGAGGATCAGACCTCAGAGCCTGCATTTTGAATGGGTGTTCTGAGTGAGTCTTATGTGCCTTATAGTCAGAGTACCATGTCTATGAAAGTTCTAGCTACCTGAGCAAAGGTGGATGCTTTGAGAGGTGCAATAAGGGCACAAAATTGCCATCTTTGGTTTATCCAAGGTCTCTCCTGGGTGCAGGATCACTGAGAAAAAGTTTTCCTCAAAGATGCTATTCACCAGAATGTGCATCTGGGTCCAGTAAACAGAGCTGACTTCCCCGTGTGGGCCGGGGGTCTTACTCAGCTGTCCTCATTTTGATGTGGTTTTTAAGAGCTGTCTTACAGGATAACCTGGATTCCTGGTGAAGAAATACCTTTCTCCTCTCTCCAGAGAATCCTAAATTTCCTCACTGGAGACCCCAGCTGCCTGCCCCCTTTCCAACATGACAAATGTTTAATGGCCTCACTTTGCCCAACGGTCCTGGACTATCATGTCTACCCACAACAAATGTTTCCTCATAATTTACTCACTCTGTAATTACTCAGTATTTCAAATTAAATGAGCATATATGTGAGAGATAGCTATTTTCAATTGACTCAACAAGCATTCACAAATGAACTGCAGTTCCTGGCATTTGTGAAGGATCCAAAAGTCTGTGATCCAGTGTTGGAGGCTGTGTGTCTCTGGGCTGTTCAGGGGGAGCGGGTCTCCCAGCTGGGAGGGGCAGAACTAGCTTTGTGGGCCTTATGACATGGTGGAAGTTGTGTTTCTTGGTGAAATGGCAGAGTGGTTGGGGAGAGCTTCGGAGAATACGGCAGTAATCCTCATGGTGTGATGGGAGTTGGCACAGGTGCTTTGGAAGGTGTGTAAATAAGGAGGAAACCAGGAATCTGAGCCCTCATCTCCAGTGCTCCAAATTCGGGGTTCTCAGAGGTCTCAAAATGAGTTCTCCCAGATATCGGTGGCATATTGCATGTTGGGTGATGGGCAGCAGGATAGCAACAAAAGTTCACGTTTGCCAAGTGTTGATGATGAGCCAGGCAAAGAGAGACCTCAGCACATGTCATCTCATGGAACCCTTGTGGCAGCCTTAGAGGTGCACGCTCTTGGAATCACATTTGCTGGGTGAGGGAACTGAGGCACAGAGAGGATGTTCAGTGTCAACAGGGTCCCGTAACCAGAGAGTGGTAGAGCTAGGATTTGAGCTGACAAACACTTTCTCCTAGACCCAATTTCAGTCAAGTTCCTCTGAACCAGCCCAGTCTTTTTTGCTATTGGGGATTGAACTCAGGGCCTTTGCGTTGAGCTATGTCTCAGAGCTTAAAATTTTGAGACAGGGTCTCATTAAGTTGCTAATTGCTTGGGCTAGGCTCAAACTTGTAGTCTTCCTGCCTCAGCTTCCCAGAATTTGGGATTTGAGTCATGTGCCACCACACCTAGGACTCTGAGGCCTCCTTTTAACCAGATCTTGACCTTGGGCCCCATTCTATATTGCCCAAATCCTGCTAAATCAGTTTGGTGAGAAGCCCCCACCACTGACTTCTCATCAGTCTTGATACCTGATCATGTTTTTCACCCCCACTTTTGATGTATAAATAAATCCATGGCCTCATTTAGCAAGAGTCCTATGAGGTTATATTAGCAAGGATTCTCTTACCTCAACATACCTCCTCTTAGCAGTTTCCCCTCTTCTTCCCACCTCATTTGCTTGTCTTTGCCATATTTGGTGCTGAGCCATGACCCTTATCTCCTCTGTCACCACCTCCGTTGCGGTCGTCTTGAGTAAAGTCTTCCTTCCTTACACAAGTGTTGGGATGATTTGCTCTTTACCAGAACACAGACAGTTGCCACTTGCATTCTTAATCCTGCCACTGTCCTCCAAGACCAGGGCTGTCCAACAGAACTATACTGTAAGCCATATGTGTCATTGAAAAAAAAAAAGCCACTTCTAGTAAGCATGTTAAAAAGAAGAAAAAGAAACAAATGAAATTAATTTTAAATTACCTTTATCTAATATATCTGAAATATCATTTCAAGGTGCAGTTGGTATTTCAAATTGTTAACAAGAAATTTTGTGTTCTCTTTTTTTCTACTAAGTCTTCAAAATCTGATGTGTACTGTGTTTTATGCTATCCGAGCATCCCTGTCTGGAAGAGTGCATTTCAAGGGCTCAGCAGGTACAGGGGCTAAAAGGCTACTGCCCTGGGCAGCACAGCCCTGAGCCATCCCCAGCAGGTGCAAGAGTTGGAAAATATGCTCCCGGAGAGCTCCTGAGACAGAGAGAGTGCTGGGACAGGAGGAGGAGGGACTGGTAGGCATGGCCACTTGGTGCTACTGGAGAGTACAGGCAGTTTTCAGAAGCAGGGTGTGGGCTCACTGACTGGGGACATCTCTGTGGGTGCAATCAGGGGCACCCCACATGAGCTGTGCACTGACTCCAGATGTCTGGGCCTGCAGTTGGCGACTATACCTGGGACGGAGGATGTGAAGGTGAGGCAGTGGGGGTGGTGTGAGCCCCAGAAGGCCTGCTGTGAGGTTCTCCAGGGGAGGTGGTGTCTGCCAGAGTAGGCCAGGGAGTGGGTGATGAGAATGGGGCTCTGCAGTGATTGTGGGCACAGATGTCACCTGGGTACCCTGTTCAAAGTCAGAGTCTGACTCAGTAGGTCTGAGATGAGGCCTAAGCTTCTGCATTTCTACAGAATTCCCCGGGGTGTTGATGTTACCATGCTGTGAGTAGCAAGGACTGAAGGTACCAAGAGCTGTTTTGAACACCTGGCAGGTAACTGCATGAAGAAGAAGCTGAGCTTAGCTCGGCTGCAGAGGGCTTTGAATGGAGTTCCTTCTCAGTGTGGCACTAATAACTGCAGCTACCGTGCACCAGCTACTGTGCCTTACACCACAGGTTAGCACAGTATGGCTAATGGGCCTACTTTGGCCACTTACTGTTCCAGTAAATACAATTTTATTGGAATCTAGACACATCGATTCATTTGCATCCATTGTCGTGGCTGCCTTCATGGTACAATGGCAGAAGGGAGCAGTTGCAACAGAAACTATTCTCAAAGCCTAAAATATTTCCCATCTGGCCCTTCTCAGATATATTCTAGGGACCCTTCATTTGCTCATTTTCATGTTTAATTCGTGTCACATCCCTGTGAGGTAAGTGCTGTTATTGTCTCACTTTACAGAGGAGAAAACAGAGGCTGGGCGGAATCCCAGCAGTTGTTCCAGACGGAGCTGGACCATGCTCATCTCCAGGGCCGACTGATTCCAGAGAGGGCTACCTAGGCTTGTCCACTGGGCTAGTTTCATGCAGGCTATGGCCTCTGAGAACAGAAACATCTGTACGTGAGTGACAAAATCCACCGGGAGAACAAAACTTCCTTTAGGAAAGGATATGAGTTCCTTAGGCCACTACGTGCCAGCACAGTCTGGCCATTTTCTGGCACAGTTGCTGCTCAGCCCTGGCCCTGTCACCTTGCCCGCCTCCTGCAGCAGTAACTGCCTCGCTCCTCTTGCACTGCCATCTTTCTGCTGGGGGACCTCTCTGCCATGGCATGGCAGTCCTTGGCTAATTCCCCCCACTTCCCCATCCCTGGGTGGGACAAGTCACAGGCATGTTCTGCCTGGCTCACCTTTCTAGCCTCTCGCTTGTGTTTTGGGATCCCTCCCCAGTAAACTACCTGCACTCAAATCCTGCGTTCAGCTCTCCTTGCAGGAAAACAAGGCCACACTCAGCCATGAGATACCATGAACAATGTGCCAACTGCTCGTGTGTTTACCGTCTCCAGCGAGAAAGCGGGGCCCCAAGGAGGAGAGTTGCCCGGCTTAGTTATAGGGGTTTACAGCTGGATCTGGTTGTCATTCATGGATGGAAGATACAGCCCACTCTCTGAATAATAACACCATCATCATCACCATCAAATGTTTTAGTGAACAGGTGTGCAGTTGTGGCTTGGAGGAGTTAGGTGACTTGCCCAGCTTTGGCCCACATGTTGGAATTGGGGTTTGGCCCACAGAAGCTGTAGTAAGGGATGAAGACCTACACAAACCAGGAGTCATTTCCTAGGGCGTGGTCTCCAGTGTGCAGTACTGTCTCTGAGCCCCACCCACCGGGTGGGATAAACATCTTCAATGATGACTCCCGCAGGACTGTTGCCATGGTTACCATTGGTAATGTCTGGATCACGGAGGACTGTGATGGTGACTGCAACCACTGTTGCCGCCTCTGATATTCTTGCCCACCCACCCAGCCCCAGTGTCAGGCAGAAGGGGCTGGGTCCAGTTGCCATGAGAACAAAGGGGGTCAGCTCTCTAGAAACCTCTAGCGATCCAGGGAGCAGGCCGCAGTGCCTGGGAGGAACCAGGCCTCTGCTATCAGCCCTCCCCTGCCATTTCCCCACTCACAATATCAGCAGGCACCTGCCAGCCGGGCCCGTGCTATAGCCCAAACCCTTGCTGTCTCTTTTGATGATTATTTCAACCCCTCCTCCTTCCCTGCTTCCTCCCTCCTCTTCTTCCTCTGCCTGCACAGAAACAAAGGATTCAGCGTCAGAAGGACACAACCCTTTGCTGGGCATTCACTCTGTTCCAAGAGTCTCACAGGGTCCTGGCTGTCCCTCCTGAGATACAGAAAGTCTAAATTGTATGCACAGTCTCCTCATCTGTAAAATGGGGAAAGCACCTGTCGAGAGGATTAATAAACATAAGGACAATAGCGAGAGAGTTAAGAGCTCAATGGTTCAATCTGATAGACCTGCATTTGACTCCTGCCCTGTCATTGTGGGACTCTGATCAAGAAAAATTCCTGAGCTGCTTTTGAATAATAGCGGTGTCCCCCTCACAGGAATGATGTGTGCTAATGATCTGAAGCATGGAGGCTTTCTTCCCTCTGCCCTGCCGGCCTGCTCCCCAGTAAGGCTTGGATTCTTCTAAGGCCATGGACCTTGTCCCATCTTGTTCCTGACCAAGAGCAGTGACACAGGACTCTGCCCCTCACAGAGAGCCAAGGGCTCGCCTTCCAGCTGGAGGCAGGAAGGAAGATAAAGCGCCTCCGCTTCCTCTCTTGACTCACTGTGGCTGTCATCAGCTTCTGATAAGATAGTACCAGCCGGGTGGGCCCCAATAACTGTGGGGACATTAAGAATTTGGAGTTGACAGGGACACAGTACTTCCCAGAGCCCTGGGCGGTGGCACCCTGCACAGTTGAGGCACGAAGCAAGGAAGGCAGAGGTGGAAGATAGGGAGAAAGAAAAGTTAATTTCTCCCTCCCTCCTTCAAAATGCTCTTACAGGGTAGGAGGGAATCAGGGTTCCTCCAAAACCTATGAAGGATTTTGGAATATCTTTGAAGGCTCCAAGAATCTGGATACAAATTTGCAAATCTGTGCATTTTGCTAGGGAGAGAGAAACTAATGCACTTGGTAGGCTCTTCAACTAGGTCTCTGCTGCGGTGTACTGAAGTTGGCCTCTACCAAGTTTCAAGAACTGATTGTTAATTTTTCAGGAATTCTGTGAGCTGGATGCTAAACACAAATATTAAATATTAAATGATAGAAATTTATAGTTAAATACATTATATTAAAGATAAAGACAGGCTGAGGATGTGGCGCAGTGGTAGAATGTTTGTCCAGCATGCAGGAAGCCCTGGTTTTGATCCTCAGCTCTGTTAAAAAACAAATAAAAAATAAACATTACAGGAGGGCTTTGTTTTAGACTAAGCTTCTGCACTGGGTCTCAACAGATTGGACTAGGAATCAAAAGGGGGTCAGCCATGCCCAAGTTCCACATTACCAAACGTTCCCTGATTTGGTTGGGAAGGTCGGCCACAATGGTCAGCTCTGGAAGTCAGCGGGGGATGTTGGAGTTTCTAAGAGTGAAAGGCAAGTTTGAAAGAGTGAGTCCTTGGGAAGCCCACAGGGGCTGCTCCCGTGTCAGGCCCATGGGCGCCCCACACTGAGTATCCACGGGGAAGCCAAGAGGCAGCTGTGGGCCGGACGCACCCTGAGACACCCGGAACCCAGTCCAGCTAGGTTTTGTTTTCGTCGTTTCAAATGAGGCTGGAGGGTGAATGCAGGGCCTTCCCCCGGGGGCAACTCTTGACTGATGACCAATATGTTGTCCTGGCTGGGGCGCCTCTGAGGCATCATTTACAGCAGAAACCAGCCTAGAGCCTCTTCCATGGGACTTGGCTGCTGTCGGTCCTTCCCTCATGGGTCCTGGGATCAGGGCCGGCTTCCGGGAACCAGACCAGCAACACCCAGTATCTTCAACATTCAGGCTGTTCTCAGACGCGTTTTAGCATCCTTTTGATCTGGGATTCCCTGGGACACACTTTCAAAAGCCCCACCTCAGAGAAGAGCCCTGTGCCGTAGGACTGCTATTGTGCCGAGGCAGATCCCTGATGAAAGGAGAAGAAAACACCCTTCTCTCCCCGTGTCCAGCGTGCACCGGGGCCCAGGAGCACGACCTGAGGGATTCTCCCAATTGAGCTCGGGTGCCTGGTTCCTAGCAAAGCACTGTGTGCCTTTACCATGGCGCATGTCTGCTTTGGAGAACATGGTTACCATAAACTACTCCTTTCTCACGGTCTTGAACCCAGTGCTCTCTTTGTGGGGTGAGTCCTGCCCGGCACAGCAAGTCACACACCCAATTGCCTACACCAGGAATATGGGAGCAGACCAGAGCTAGGACAAGGCATTTGGGAGTGACAGGAACTGGGATCACGAGCCCATGTCGGAGGGCACCTGCCAGCAGCTCCAAGTCAACTGTGACTGGGCAGAGACGCAGAGCGGAATGAGGTCTGCAGGTCGCCTCCCTCATGATGCTGGTCCCCAGCAATCTGCCTGACCCTTTGGACCTCAGCATCCTCCTGATCCGTCAGGTGGCCTTAACTCTCCCAAGAAGAGCCCCGTCGCGCTGAGCTTCCTTATTTGGAACTCACTCCAATTGTAATTGCTTGTTCAAATCTTTGGCAAGTTCCCCTGAAACCAGAACCTTGTCTGCCTTGGTCTCTGTTGTATTCCCAGCACTGGGCACAGTGCCCGACACACGGTTGGTGCTAAAAACACTTCTTTTCAATGAATGAGCATAGAGCACACAAAAGCTTTCCCAAAGGGGAAGCGAATATTCCAGACTCATCTCTGAGGATTCTGCTGCCTCTTTGAACATACTTTTCTGGGCTGCTATTTGACATTCACTGAGATCCTTTCTCTTTCCCAAAATCGAGACCCCAAGAACTGACAGTGCTGAGCAGAGCCACAGCTTAGGGCTGAGTGTGGAGCTTTATGAACAGCATCCCCTTGGATGAAGGGTGGAAAACTGCAGTGCTTGGACCAAACTTGCTCATTGTCGCCTCTAATGGTCAAAATTGTATTGGAGCGTAGTTGTACCTATTCATGTTCAAGGGCTAATCAATGCCTAACAGTGTATCTTTAAATAAGAGATTATTACAGTAAAAGACACATTGCCATTAGTCCCCCTTAAAATACTCCCCCTCATTTTGAACCCACTTCTCTCATTGTTCTTGCCACTTTCTAAAGCAGTTCTGGAAGTTCTCTTTTGTCAGTGTGTTTACAAGGTGTGAACTAAAATCTGATGAATGCTGCTGGCAAGTATCTCCCACGGAGAGGAGGCTTATAAAAACATTATGGTATTTCCTCATCCACCTTATTCACTGGATCTGGCATCATGTAACTTTTGGTTCTTTCCCAAAGTCAAAGTGACCATGAAAGGCAAATGTTTAAGTAAATTCGGGACACTGAGGCAGCCACAGGAAAAGATACACAAGAAAGAGGACTTCCAGAACTGTTTCAGAAAGTGCAAAGTGTGACGGGATAAGTGTGTTCACGATGAGAGAGAGGGGCTGGGGATTTAGCTCAGTGGTAGAGCATTACCCTAGCAGGTGTAAGACCCTGAGTTCGAGCCCCCGCAACCACCCACCCCACCAAAAAAGAGACGAGGGAGAGTATTTTCAGGTGGAATAATGGCAATGTGTTATTTACTGTAATGATTTTTTTAAAAATGTAAACACTCACTGTATTTTATGATCACACCTCGTATGTGCAGCCCAGCTGCGTTCTTGCTACCCCAGCAGGGCTGTGCAATTGGGACAGACTTTGTGTGGTCTGTCAAGCCTGAAATACTGTGGCACTGAGCACAGTGAAGGTCTGCAGGCCCCGCCCTAGAGTCATGCAGTGCCCACTGGGCATAGGACACCTGGCAGCTGTGATGGGGAGTGTCCCTGAGCCCAAGTGCCAAGAACTACCAGATGCTGGGAGCTCTCATTTCCCTACAGGACTTCTGGGTGGCAGAATCCTTCTTCGCTTCAGCACCATCTCTCCTTTCCTGCCATGGACAGAGAGAAGCCTGGAGGAGAAGGGAGGGTGACTTTAGGAGACACTGTGACGTGGAGGGCAGTGCCCTCTTTTCCTTTGCCTGGTGATGAGCTCCTGGCCCAGTGTTGTCAAGCTCCAGTCCAGGAGGAGGATGGAGGCATGGGATGATGGTGTTGGGAGGAATGGGGCTTGCACATCCCCCGAGAGGCTGACAGAGGATAGCGCTGTCTCTGAGCATCAGAGACACCTGGAACATAGTGAGCTGCTCTCACCAGGGGGCAGCCTCTGGGTCCAGAGACCTTAGCAGCAAGAAGCCATGAAGCAGGTGGGCCAGAACAGACCTCAGGGTGGGGAGAGAGGAGCCTGAGCCAGATTGCCGTGCAGGAGTCTGGGTGGCATGGAGAACCTCACCAGGGTTTCCAAAGCACCAGCGCTGATCTCTGTGGCTGTCTAGTGCTGGGTCGAGTGCCCCCCAGAATGTGGTAGCTTGAAAACTCACTCTGTGGCTCTTCTCATTGAGGACAGCTTCTCTCTGATGACACAGCACAGCTAGAAACTCTAAGGCAAGGGCTGGGTGTGGCGCAGAGGTCCCTCACAACTGGCTGCTCTGGATGCAGGCAGTGGGCTGGGACCTTGGCTCAGGCCATCGCTCGACATGCCTACACATGCCTTTCCATGCTTGGCTTCTTCACAGCATGGTGGCCAGTGCCCAGGGCCAATGTCCCAAGAGACAGAGCTGGGTAGAATTTGGATCACATTTCCTGACGTGGCTCAGAAGTCACCCAGCATGACTGCTGCCACACTCTGTTAGAAATGAATCAGTACGGCTGGCTTACACTCAAGAGGAGGGAAACCGAAGACTCCATGAACCTATTTTAAACCTTTATGAATCTTTGAGCGTCCTTTAATGCCTCAGCAAGGACGGGTCTTTGGGAATTACTCTACAGAGGGCCCAGAATCAATGGTAAAGAAAAAGGAGACTGCAGATTCTACCCTGGGTACAGAAGGGAGGAACCCACCTTCATTTTCCTTCCCATCCCCTGAGGCTGAGGTATCCCCTTCTGTGGCCACTTGCAGGCCCCTTTGGAAAAGGTAGGCAAATCTTTAAATCAAACAGGAGATTCAAACTCTAAAATGAGGGGTTGGGGTTTTAGCTCAAGTGGTAGAGCACTTGCCTAGCACGTGAAAGGCCCTGAGTTCGATCCCCAACACCACCCCTCCCCCCAAAAAACAGTAAGGCTGTTCCTTTATCCAAGTGAGACTGTTTTCATGTTCAGAAGTGACAGAGAGGCTGGGCATGGTGGTGCAAACCTGCAATCCCAGTTCTCTGGGAGGCTGAGGCAGGAGGATCACAAGTTCAAGCCCAGCCTGGGCAACTTACTGACTTAGTGAGATCCTGTCTCAAAAATAAGATAAAATAAAATAAAAAGGGCTGGGGATGTAGCTCACCATAAAAGCCCTGGGTTCAACCCCCAACGGCCCCCCCCACACAGGTGCACACACACAAAGAAAAAAAAGAAGTGACAGAAGAATGAGGTGAAAGGTCACTTGTGGAAGCAGAGTGGGAGGGCAGGGTGTTTCCTGAGCTCTGTTGTTGGTAGTTATTACAAAAATAAAAATGCTCAGATTTATACCCGGATAGGGACAGATTCCCCCAAGTGGCTTCATTTGAGAGGGCTTCATTGGTAGTCCAATCCCTCTGAAGTTTGCTTTTCAAGCTCTGCTTCTCAGAAAAATTAGAGGAACTGGATGCATTGATCCCCAGAGCCCTGCAGGACTGACATTGCCTGATCGTCTTGGTGACAGGGGCTGGGTGCTGACAGCTTACTTAGAAAATGCTCTCTAAGAACACTTTATTTAATTAAAGCATCTTTCAGCAGAGAAATCATAATACTTTCTGGAAAAATTAGCTCTGTTCTCCAAGATCACCTAAGTAGAAGTGGTCACATATGATTTTTCCAGGGATTCCCTCTAACTTCCTTTTACCCCTGAATCTTCTCTCAGTCTCTCCTATCCTCTGTCCTGCTCACATCCCTAGTGGTAACTCGACCAGAGCTTTGACAACCTTCCCCGGCAGGACCAAACTGCTGCCGCAGGCCCTGTTGCAAAGCTTTGCTGCTCCAAGTCGACCTGTGAACCCTCAGTGCACCAGGGAGCCTATTAGAATGCAGGATCTCAGGCCCCATCCCACACCCACTGGATCAGAGTCAACATTTTAACAAGATGTGCAGAGGATTTCAAAGTGTGTGAAAGTTTGAGGGGAGTAGATCAAGGATCCTATTCCTTGGCTCTTTATTTCTCTTCGTCTGTGTCTTTCAAGACATCTCAAAGCAGATGGTGCCCATGGTGAATTCTCCTACGCTTCTTGCCCCTGGGTCCCTGCCAACCCCTGCAGAGCTGGCTGTAGGAGCTTCAGAGGACCTGGGCATAGCTCACTTCAGTCAACACCAACAGTTAAGTCACACTCCACACCCAGGATTTGAAACACCCTTGACCAGGAGAAATGCCGGGCAAAATACTTTTGGTAAATGTCTGACAATCAAATGATGTCTTGTGGAATGCCATTGTCACTCCTTTTGAATCCTGTCTGATTCTAGAACAGCCTTGGGAAGGTTTTCTAACACCCTGGAGCAGTTTACAACTCACTGTGCGATTCAGTCCTTAGACAAAGTCAGAAGGCTTGTCTGCTGCAAATCTCAGAAACATTTCTATTCCGAGGTTGCTTGCCTGTAGCTATTTGTATAAAAGCTAAACGAGCATTGGAAAAGTACAATAACAACCCTGCTGTGACTAGAAGTATTACACCACTGTGTTGTTTTGTACACTTTCTCCCGCTTTCCCCTTTGTGCTAAGGACATACAAACCAACAGGGGAAGAAGGGAGTTATAATTCTAGACACCCACAATGCTACCCAGTGTGGAGGGTGAAAGTCTCATCCAATCTGATGAAACACTGTCAGCACTCCCAGGCATTTTTCGTTTTGAACAAATTTCAGCTTAGCAACATCAATCTACAGGTGGAATCAATCCATTTTCAGGGTTATTACTAAAAGTGCATTGTGCCCCTTGGGAACAGCCTGGTCCCTGAGATGGCTCACCTGAAAAGGCAGAGTCTCCAGCACCTGTGAACTTGAGATTCCAGACATACAATAACAAGGAGCATTTTGGAAATGCCTGCTTGACATTTCCTACACTTGAGCATAGTTTTTAATCCTACCATCTAAATTTGGGTTCCCCTGAAAGCAGAGCCTGAGACAAGGGTTGGGTGTAGGGGTTTATTTCAGTGACGGTTCTAGGAAGCAGGAGCGAAGAGATGAAGTGGGAGAACAATGGGACAGTCAAGGGGGCTTTTCAAGTTTGCTGTTCTAGGCACCAAGGACAGTCCCAAGTGGAGTCTCTGAAAAGCATAGAGAATGTCTCTAAGAAATGTCCTTGAAGGTCATGGAGATTGGAGCGATGGCCTGCCAGTCCCTCCTAATTGGGAGAAGACTACACTCATTGGTGTTTGTGTCTGCTGTTGTGGTCATACAAGTTGCTGCAGTACAGAAAGCCCTGGAGCATAATGCGGGGAGATGTTGGGAGGGGCTTGTTGGGGAGTAGACCACAGATGCAGATGCGCCACACCTATAGAAAGTAAATAATTATTCTGATGCGCTCATCTTCAAACTCAGGGAAACTGAGGCTTAGAGAAGTAATAGTTTTCCTAGCTGTGAAGCAAGAGCTTGGGGCCCTAGTTAAGCTGTCCAACTCTGCAGTCTGTCCTTGGAATCTGTCCAACTCTGCAGTGTGTGCTGCAAATGACTGGCAGGAAACCAACCTGTCCTAGTTCTATACTGAAAGTTCCAAATGTGGGAGAGCCCTGGGTCCCGGCAACTGGAGCAGCAGGCTGCTCTTGGAAGGTCCCGCCTTGCCTCCTCAGCAGAGCCATGCTTGAGCAGCAACCAGCACATGGGTTGAGCATTCCAGCAAGGCTGGTTCCAAGTAAAACCAGATAGGATTGGGTTTCCTGTGCTGGTTTTCTCTGAGGGAATGTATCATGTAGAAAATGAGAGACAAGAAAGTTTTAAGGTTTTATTGTCTTTCCATGAGGCCCTTTTATCTAATGGTGGTGGTGGAGATTCTGCTGACTGTAAGTGAAGATTTGGTTGATTTCTTTGCTGAGTGTCCATATTGTTCAATTAGGGGCTTTTTTAAACATGGGGAAAAAAACATGTATGTAGGCAAACACATAGTCAGTCTATGTAGATTAGTTTGTTTTGGCTGTCATAACAAAGTACCACAGACTGAGTGATTTAAACAACAAAAAAAATTATGTTCTCTCACTGTCTTGAAGGCTGAAGTCAAAAAATACGGTTGTCACAGGGCTGGTTCCTTCTGAGGCTGTGATGAGTTCCGCTGTGACTCAGCTCCCTGCGTGTGCTTTCTGAGTATCTCAGGCAGAGACAAGTCATGAGCCACGTCTTCCCAAGGGGTGGCCATTCCTTTGTTCACTCACACTTGCGACCAACACTGATTGAGCCCCTGCTGGATGCCTGACGATAGACCAGCTGCTAAAGTGGAAGATGCCGGTCTTTAGCAGGGAATGGCCCCGGGCTTAAAGTCTATCTTTTCTTTTATACCCAGCTATACAGTCTCAGCTTGTCACATGGTCCCTCCGAGCCTCTCTTCTCTCTCTTTGGTCTGGAGGTGATGAAAGCAGCCAGCCTGCAGCGCTGAAGTGAGAAGAAGGACACAGGCTCCTGAAGTGCCTGGCACTGTGCTGGAACACAGTAGGCATTGGGGGGTATTTGTCATGTGAATGAAACATACGTGCTCAAGTAATAGAATTAAAGTGATTACTGACAGTTAATTGTATAAACAGATAAAAGAAAATGCAAAATGCCAAGTGCTACCCAGCTGTGGAGGACTGTGGGAACTGTGATTTTGATCTGTTCTGCATTTTTGTTTTGCTTTGTTTTTCCTCATGCCGTGGGTCTCACTGAAGCTGAACTGAATGCTCTGTCTCTTCAGTATAAAATTTGACCCATGACTCAGGGTGCCCAGTGAAAAAGAACTTGACCCAAGTGACAGGTTTTGCAATGGGCAGGCCAAATGATTTCACCCTAGAACTGGCATTTGTGTACTGAGAAACAGGGTCCTGTTTTCCACTGGGTTTGCTAAACTGGAATTCTGTGTTGCTTGTAGCTACTGTCCCCATCTACATAGAAGGGGACATACAGAAGAGGCCAGAACTACAAGGGTAAGTGTAGAGAGGAGAGAGGAAATGAGTGAAGCTGATAGTGTTGCCTGAGATCTTTGATCCAGCCATGCTTGGAGCTAGATCCATTCTTCAATGTCAGCTACCTTGGCCAGTAAATTACAGTTGGGTTTGGTCACTTGTAGCTGAAAAATTTCTGCCTAAAAGTGGGTACAAACAAATTTCCTGGGACCCAGAGGATAGCCCCACTAACCCTGACAAGGGGGAGTCAACCTTTGTCTTCTGAAGGTTGCCATCTGTGGGCTATCTTTAAAGATAAATCACTTCTCACCCAGCAGAGGAGTCCAGGAATGTTTAAGGGCGCCGTATATGTGGAACAGCAGTGATATGAAGGAGCAGAGTTAGTGGAGGGAGAAAACAGGTTAGTGTTGTTTTAACAGATGAGATTAGGAGTATTCAGGGTGATGTGGCCATATACACTTAGTATTGTTTTAAGTCACTAATCTGTGGTAATGTGTCAGTCAGTGTTTTGTATGAAATGCTTCAATTTTTCTCTTTCAGCTTAGCTGGGAGCTCCTGTCCCCAGCGGCTGCCAGAGGTGGAAGAGAAAAGTGCCAGAGAGGGATGTACCTGCATGGGGCCCTTTGGGGCAACCTCACTGCTGGAGGTTGGATTCGAGGTTCAGCTTCAAGGGTACAATCACAGTGTGAAAGTATAAGAGCTTTAGTACTTACAGACCTGGCGTATATCACCTACCTGGAGGCCTGGAGGTCAGGGACTGTGGGCAGGAGACAGCCTGGGGGTGCAGGGGCTTCATTAAAGCCAGGACACTATCCAAACACATTTCCCACGGACATGTTAATTGGTGGGCTTGATGGAGGCAGTCACGCTGTGGTCCATGCGGGGTGCGGTTACGAGACTGGTCAGACAGCCTGCGTCTGTCTGTCCCACAGGAAGGTGGTTGCTGGGAGGCAGGAGACAGATCAGCCGCATGGAGGAGCGGGGCAGAAGACAGTGCTGAACCGGGCGCTGCCTAAAGTGTTACTCCCTGCTCCCAGGGTGGGACAGTGCGTGCTAGCTCAGGGCAGGCTGAGGCAACATGGAAGCCTTGAGGGTCACCACTGCCAGCAGCAGGAAACGAACCGAGCAGAGAAGCAGCAGCAACACATTGTGGTGGTGACAGCAGAGTAAAAGGTCAGGGCTGGGTGGCAGGAGGACCCTAGACCAGGGTACAGGCCAGCTCTGACATCCAGGTGGGCACGTTGCTCAGGCTCTCTGGGGCTCAGTTTCTCCCACCGTAACGTGCGAATAGTAATATGCCTTTTTTAGGAGAGTTGGAAAAACTCAAATGAGAAAATGTGCACAATAATAATTATAGATGCGCATGGGACAGATGCTTATGCATTTTGATTGTTTTCATTTTGATATGCATGGGGATAATTTAAAATTTGGTGGCTAGCGCTTGATGTAAAAAATAGGCATTTTTTTCTTTACTTTTAGCTGTTTATCTTCCAGATTCTTTTTCCTAGAGTGTTTTGGAATGTTATTTGTTACATAAAACAAGAGAACTATGGAAGAGGTTTTATGGACACTTTTAATAATAATTTTTACATTTATGTGGTGTTTCATGGGCTGTGCCTAAACGCATAAGCTGATATGAAAAACCAAAGCAAGGACAAGCAGAGTTATAAGAAACACAACCAAACCACAATTTGTTTTTATAACACCTGGTTGTGAAACATTCCAGTGGACTGAAGAAAGGTAATCGGCTGTTTCAAAGTACTACTTATCTTTTGATGTGGAAACAGGGGCTGTCTTCCATTTTCACAGCCTGGCACGAGGCCCTGTTTGCTTTTCCAGGCATGATCCCATTTCACAGATGAGGGAACTGAGGTTTCCAGGGATCCATGTTGTTGGTCCCAGGACTGGTATATCCTAGAATGCATCAAGAGTGTGTCCTTAACCTCTCTCCTCCTCTTTCCTAGTCTCCCCTCTTCTTTTCTCATCTACACCCTCCATGGGAGATCTTACCCAGTTTCCCCATTTCCGATATCATCCAAGTGCTCATGAGCCCCAAAACACACACCTCGAGCCCTGACCCTGCTCTCGCTCGTGGGTTCGTCTACCTCCTGTCTCTCCGATCTCTCCAAAGGGCTTGCTGCTGCTACCCCGGCCCAAAAAGGCCTTTCAGTTTCCTCTCTGTGTTGATTTGTTTCCCACCCCCAGGGAGCCCCTCTCCATGAGTAGCATGGCATCCCGCCCCAAATCCTCAGGCCTTCCTGGCCAAGCCTCATCTTATCACACCCACATTTTAGTGATCAGCAATGCTACACCCTCAGCATGGCTCAACTTCAGCCACATCTCTGCTGTCCTGTGTCACTCCAGCCTTCAGCCAACCCGCCACTTCTGTCCA